>MU624329.1:0-59458 GCA_025201745.1 Xylariaceae sp. FL1651 | reverse complement strand
CACCTTTTCTTTATTTAAATACTTTCTTTGGGAACCCTGGGTGGCAATTTTTGGTTTTTTGTGGTTTGGGTTAATTTTTACCTACCACGTTTGGGTTTTTACCTTTTCCCTTACCCCCCCCCCCCCCCCCCCCCCCAGCCCAATTCTCCAGCCCATCAATTAGATAAACTAACTGCCTGGTAAATTTCCCGGTTTTGTTAACAAGATGTTTTGGGAAGCCTCAGCCGAAAGAAGTAAACATCAACCAGTCCTCAGCCTGGACATCCTTGCTTACTCGCTCCCTTTTGAGTCTTCTTCTCACCTTCTCCGCATCAAGTGTCGATACCAAGTACTAATTACAAGCCTCTCAAGGCGTGAACGTAACAGTGACAGCAACCCATTCGCCACAGAGCCCTTACGCATATGAAGCTGTGGTATAGCTGAAAGACGGTGAAAAGTTAATCGAGAGAATATCTCAGTCGGTCACAACGTTTTAAGGTTAGGGCGTTACGGAGTTCGTTTTCCCGGCAGAGGTCCCGGCTAGAACGAATATTCAGCTATTGAGCCCAGATTACCCCTAAGCTTTACGACATCTCCGCAGCTTTGGTGGTAGATGGTTGTCGTTCCATCCATTCTATCTCAAAAAGAATCGGGTTTCGAGAAGCGGTTTTCAAGCCTGGCAATTTCTTCCTCAATGGAGAAAAACTCAAGAAGATATCCGGCGCGAACTGGCACTAAATAGTAAGTAATACCAAGAGGCACTCTCTACTGTTCTGGGAACTTGAAGTAATGAGCATCTCCTGTTCCGACTGATTTCTTATTTCAGGAACCATGTATCCTTCCGAATTCCCTGCAGGTCTCACCTGGAAGGGGACAATCATTGACTCTTTTTGTTCTAGTATCCGTACGCAGGCATGGCGATACCACCACGTCTACAGCACCGAGGTGCCGAGATCGTGAAGGAGCCGAACTATAACATGGTGCGGGTGTCGCATTACCCCAGTCGTGACATCTCCTGAACGCGTGTAATGAATCAGGCCTGTTGGTCTGGGAGGAACTTCCTGGCTGGAAGTACGTGGGGGAAGACACACCATGGCAAAAACACGCCATTAATGACATTCTTGATATGATCATCAGAGATAGGAATCGCCTCTCCGTTGTCATCTAGGGGAACTCAAATCAACGAACCAACCCGACATCTCGAACTGTATACGAGGACAAAGGAGCTGGCGTATGCATTAGATGGTTCAAGACAAGTTTTTGGAACCACTGTAGACAATCACACTTCCCGCGAACCGGTCTCCGATGTCTTTTCTTTTGATGATTGTAACAGTGTTAATAGACACGCGACACTACTTCCGCCTCTGCCCAATGTACCGTATCTCGTCAACGAGTGCAAAGGCGAGCCGGACGGCCTCAAACTCTTTTAGCGGACCGACGTGCAGTAACTACGAGCAAAGCCAGGCGCTTGCACGCCGAGGGAAACGAGATCGCGGCGGCTGACGACCGCTACAATGGAGTACTCTCGCAGGCCGCATTCGACTCCGCAAGTCTTCAGGGCAACATCTACCAAAACCTGAAGCAGCCGGGTGCTCAGCCTGCGTTCCATTGGGACTTCGGACCTGCTTCGCCTGTGACAACTCTGGGCGACAATGAGGCCACACTATATGGACCAACTGTGATCAAATTGGGGCCTCTGTTCACAACGCGCACTACGCTTCGCTTCGGACTAACAAAAGCGACTTCCCGTTGCTCGCTCGCCTATCCGCCCTTTTATTTGAACACCAACTTTCTCAAGGCTAAGGGTTCTCCGGATCTGCGGCTTGATGGGTATGTCGGTAAAGAGCTGGCCCTGTCGAAGTCATTCTCCGGATCAACGGTCGGCAACAAAGTATAGATCGCTCCAGACAACAAGGGGCTCGAAGCCAATGGCATCGGAGCGACCATGGTTACCTTCAGGGTTGCGGACCGCTTCGGTCAGCCGCGGCCATAAGCCACTGGAGACGTGCAAGTTTCTGTCATGGGGCCGGCCGTGTGGGTAGGCCAGCTTTCAAGTTTCTAGCTCAAGTCGAGCCGGACGTGCCCACAGAGAAGGACTCGGTCACAGTAAGGGTAACTCTCTCGAACGGGGCGTTTCCATTCGGATGCAACGGGGGCATGGGCGGTGTACTTGTCCGGACGATCGTCGGCCAGTGCGGCACCATTATCGTATAACACATCCAACATTAGGATCCAACAGGGTCAAGATCAAGTCCAGGTTCCTTCATTGCAGCTCCTCGTTAGCGGCGGCTGGGGCTTAACCCATGTTCCGGACTTCATATATCTCTCCCTGCGTCTCCAATATCCACCTGGCTGGTTAGTACACGAGCGTATATTGGCCTCTTTCCCCGCTCTTCCGGCTGGACGCTCTGCCGGTGCTTCGTGGAAATTAAGATGGCCGCCGAAGCTCCTCAGGGTTACCATACCATCACCTATCGTTGTAGGCTCGTTCCTAACACAGGGTCAGCCCGCCTCCACAGAAACCGCAGTTCCGATACGAGATGCTCTCACATTTGAAGAGGCTTACAAGCGGCACTGGGGTTCCTGGGTATCTCAACGGCGACCCCCGCAAGGCGGGATACGATCCATCTACTACACGGCCGGGACGTCGTCGCCGTACATAGTGTTGCTGGGAAGTTTTTGTATCCCGCGATTCCCAACACGACGGCAGCACAGACACTGCCGCACTTCCACAATGGGACGACTGACGCCGTAGTCGAGCAGTCGAACTACTGTTCAGTGCTCGTGTACCGCTTCGGTATTCGTCCAAGACTGTGTAAGCAGTCATACTCCGAGCACAGTGTCGGTAAGTGGCCCCATCACATCCGCTTTGCATATGTTCGACATTGCTCTTAGATAATACACATAGTGATCCTGCTTGGATCAAGATCAAACCTATCATGCGTTATGTTTCTGAGAACCATGAGTGAAGCCTATCATTAGACCATGGGTGCGAACGATAACCATGTAGCCCACGATAACAAGACAGGAATGATATACAATAAAATAAAACAAAAGGTTCGCGTTCACATAGATCAGCACAGGTTTGAGAGAAGTACAGGTTCTCGGCACGACATGCGTTTCACATTCGACTTGGCAATTCTGGCTGGTATGAGAAGCGAGTCTACTTGACACCAGCCGGATCCAATGCATTCTCCTATACTCCTTGGGACAAGAGCTTCTCTTCAAATATGTACAAACCGTGAGAAACAATTGCCCCACATGTTGTTTCCGAAACGCCTTCCAGTTTCCATACTCGGAGGACTAAACTTTGTTGTTGTGCGCCATAGTGCCAGCGGTGCCTGTATCTTGATGATTCCGAAATAGATATATACGCCAAATAACGCTCAAGGGGTATCGACCTGGTGTTCAGACAGTTGAACGTTAACCGAAAAGACGAGTTGAAGTAGGCCAGTGTGTAGAATGCGTTTGTGCGTTGAGGTGGCCTCGGTCGAAGAATGATCGGCCTAACATCCTCAGCTGCGAACAACAGCTCGCTAATAGACCTTCAAGGCGACTTCAGGCCATGGTTGTATGATCATAGTTTGATGCGCGAAAAGGCCGTCATTAACATGGCCTTACGGTGGCGGTTTAATGATTGTTCTTAGGCTGCCAGATAGTAGCGCCCAAAGGTTTGCTGATGCCGAAACCCACGCCAACGGCCACACCGACAATAAAGAGTGCGATGGCGATCTTGACTATGATTCTAGTACGCTTGCTAAGTCGAGCCATACATTGGCAAGATCGGTTTTTCCGATCAGCAGCTCGGGCCTTCTCCTTCCAATGCGCTTGACCAGGCCACACGTTGCTATCAGAGTTGTATCGGTTGCTGCACGTGGTCTTTTGATTGAGATGCTCTGAAGACTGTGTTGGCATCATTGCCTCGATATCGGTGTCGAAATCATTAAGGGTGCGTGCCGAGGTTGGCGTCGACAAGGCCGAGCTCCGCCGGTTCTCGAAGCTCCCATTTGGGTTTCCGTCATGAGCAGGGAGATTGCTAGATCCGAGGACGACTTCTTTGGTAGTTACGATCAACATGCTGGGCTTGGGTGCCTTCTCGTCCACAGGAGTGACCATCATGATTATGTGATGCACGAATAGAGGAAGGCTAGGACCTAGGACAAAGGGGGTCCGGGAATGAGTGATGAGCAAGATAAGATATATGCGCCGGCGCTTGCTATCTTGTCGGAAATGTGAGACAAAAGTAGATAGAAGTGAGGGTTTGCGTTGGGCAATGTTAGACCAGAAAATCAAAGTCTGCAAACCAAGAAGAGAATCAGTATAGAAACGAGTACGAGCAAAGGGTGGGTGTTGAGACACGGCTAGGAGGCCAAGAATAAGGAGGGAGGAGAGGGAGAGGGAGAAACCGAGCTCACCAGAAGAAGCCACTATAGCAGGAGCTTTGGTTCGTAGGCCACCACAAAGAGATCAGGCGCAGACGCCACGCCACAAAGAAAGCACAATCTAAATGTGCTTCCTTGTGTGGAAAAAGGGTAGGCAGCTCTCTGAGTCTTGGGCGTGCGATCGAGGCCGTCGCAACGGACAGGCCAACGATAGGAGAGGTGGCACAGACCAAAAACTTATACTTTCAACAGCAGCACATGACATGGACGTAATGATACTTGGCGTCCTGAACTGTCTATATCTGGAATCAGCTGATGATCTGAGGCAGCTGTTGAATGTAGAACGGGGATGGGCGAAGAAGTACGGACGGAGAGCACATGGATATTAGCTGGGTTTGTAGGTATGAAAACTAGACGGAGTACATGTATATGATGTGTCGTATGCAGCGGGTATCCAAAGGGTACCTACATAGACGTATCGTATCAGTACTAATCGTCATAACAGCACAGTATCATGTCACAGCTTAGACATGGGAACAGGGTAAGTGTGGGTGAGAAATGCGGATAACTATGTATGTACTGTAGTCTAACAGTAGGCCAAATTGTAGATGTTCGCGTACCTCAAAATGCAAGGAACAAAAGATACGCCCATGGCCTGGCTCTGGGCCTGGGCCCGGGCCTAGTTCCAATACATGGAAATATTTCGACGAGAGGCGCCAATCACACCCAATGGGCCCTGCCTCAACCCCGGCATAGTTGAGCAACCTTCTGGGATAGGTCTTGACTGTTCTGGGGTTTGCGACCTCAGTGGATAGCGCTAAGCCGTTACCTCCAAGATTGGAGCAATCAGAGCCAGGTAGCCGAGTGGGGTTATGCCGGAATTGGAAAGGCAAACTCTCCCCCTATTTTTTGCACAAGCCTGCTTCTAGCAATAGTAAAGCATGTAACTGCAGACACAGATGTACAGCATATCAAGCAACTTTCATACCTGCCGTAGATGGATCATGAACCAGACTATACTACACGGTAGTTTAAAGGGTGGCATTTCGCCAAAATATTCGAAACTTGCTGCATAACGATCCTGCTCCAACTTCCAAGGTCATCTATTTCTCCCAGTGTCGTACTGAAGTGATGATAGGTAATCTATACCCATACAATGAACTTCACACAGATTGGGTGCCATACTTTTCGCGATGTTTGCATGATGTTACCTCAAACTTGATTATGCCGGACAAAGCCGCCTTTAAAGTACACGCGTATGTACAGCGTAACCCACAGTTGACGGAATGGTGGAGGCTGAAGACAATGCGCAGACAGGCTAGACTACCCAAGCCGTTTCCAATGGGGGAACCACCACCCTCAAATAAAACGCTGTCGTATGTATCACACTCCTTATCTTTAGTATGTATACCTAATACGTACCTATTTATTTACCTACTATGTATACGCTATACGTACATAGATCTAATCAATCCTGTTAATTAGCGGTCATGTTAGCTTATACACGTACCAAAGTTTATAACCATGACGTTGTAAGTTTCACCAGTCACTACAGTCTCGGGATAATTATCACAGTGAAAGTAGTTTGGTAGACATGTGCCTGAGGCTGCATTAGCTGCATTAGCTGCAAATGAAAAACCCCATCCCTTTAGTCATGCATCGCGCCACTTCTTGCCAATTCTGATTATTCTGTCTCCCTTTGTGGACGTTTCAACTACATAGTACAGATAGAACACAAGTGTGGCATCGTACTGGTTCAATTCTAACTCAACCAACCTTATCATACTCGCCCTCCCCGACAATCAACATCCATCATACCGGTCAGTGCTCACGCAGTACAACCTCACAATTTTACCAACAAGAAGTGCCTTCATTGTGTTGTGGGTACCCGAAGCATACAGCGAAATGGCACACAAGGCCATGCTACAAGGCATATCGTAATGAGAGTACTAACCTAGGGCAGTAAAGAGCTGAGCAGCCAAGCTCCACAGCCTCAGTTATTGACCCTTGCAGCGCCGATTGTCTCTCGCCCATAAGATGGTTCAGAACTAAATGATATTAATCCATTAAGACAGTCAGTCAATAATAGCAGACAAACGGAGAGACAAGGTTAAGTGAGCGATGGTCTGTTGATCTACGCTACTAGTGGGCCACGCATGCGCCCGCATGAGGAGGATATGCTCTGCCAAGTCTCACCACTCCTGATGCCGGCTCACGATGTGCCTAAGGAAGACTCGCACTGGCATAACTAGGTGAATCATACAACGTCCACGATTCCTGCTGTTATTCTTGACGTAGAAGAAGCATGAGACGTGTTCTTCGTGCCTCGGGCCCTAGCAGCAGTAGGGAGGTTATGTAACCTACATTCACAGCTCGGCTACCCCTTTCCCTAACACCGATACACAACTCGTTTTTCGGTCACTGTTACCTCTGATCTGTCTGCGATAATGACTCTAATATTGTACAGAGTGTATCAACCGAGACTCAATACCAATCGACACAGCCGAGCCATGCGATGACATGGCTTTCGGACAGTCAGTTCTCTATTCCTTGCCACCGGGTTTTCCCACCTGCGTCTTTTCTGAATCGGAGGTAAAAGTTTATATTAAGAGCCAATTTATCTCACAGTGTGGTAAGGCAAGGCGCCCTAAACCCTTAAGATCAATCGGCTCATTTATATAACTCGAAGCCGGATTGGACTGCTCCAACCCTTCCACAGACTATTCCACAGACTGAGAAGCAGGTCTTTTCCATGTCACTGTAAGACTGTTCCCGCTCTTGCTTGGCCACGTTGTAGTAAACCTCGACTTTTCAGAAATCTTATATCCTCAGCGTAGTCCCAATCCTTCATTGCTCACTGGACATGTTTTCTTATATGCCTGCGTAATTATTGCGACGGACATCTCACTATAGTATCAGCACATTCAAGAACCACAATATTAGAGCGGTAGTGGGCGGTATATTATCGTAACTTTTAGCTGGTTGGTGTCTAAATAGACAAATGGCCTGCTTCTAGCAGCATCCTCCACTATGCTCCCAAGTTACTAAGCTCATAAAAAACCAATAGACGCTGTTCTCTGCGGCAACTGGTGCGACGCCAAAAGACGTGAATCACTACAGAACCAGCCATAACCTCCTAGATCTCTACTGGTTCTCAGGTGGCACGCATCTGCGGTGCATACCAGAGCTCTATACACAGATGCAGAAAGCCGTGGCGCTGCTCGACTACGGTCAACTATCTTTCGGTTAGAGACGTTTGGAGTTACATTCTTGTCATCGTTGCGTAACTCGATAGCGATGGGCGGTTAAGGATTACCTCAGAGGTAGGCATGCTGGTCCTACAAAATGACATAAGCCCAAAGACCTAGCCGATGTTGAATCTCATGATGGAAGAGAAAAAAGAAAAAAAAAAAAAAAAAAAAAAAAAGGAAGAAAAAGACTGGCCGCTTCAGTGATGGTTGCTGCAGCTGAGGCTAGAGATGAACAAGTCTAGGCTCCAACGAGGGCGAGAACTGCGTGGTGTGTCTATCGTCTAGTTGTCCATATTTACTTCGATGCGCTACAACTCTCCAAGGAACACGTGAAAGGCTCCTGTCCTGAAGTTGCACATCCTAGTACTGCTACGGTATGTTTATCAACATCGATATCTGTCGTACCGATCTCGTTCCCATACCATACCTTGGGCCTTTCGTTGTCTACTCCTCGTAGACCAGCGCACCTAACCTGTTTTTCATCTCTCTTAACACTATTCCAGGCACCATGAGATTAAGCAATTCATTAATTAGAGGAGCGATCGTCAGCACTGTAGCGTCTGCCTTTGCACCGCTTCCTTATCGTCCACAGGATGAGCCCGTTGATGTCAGCCAAGATGATAGTACTATGACCCTCTCTCATGTTCTGAACAAGAGAGATGCCTTCACTTGCTATGGTGTATGTAGCCTTCCAAGGACCTTCATTTTACGCACCCGGAAGCTAATGTATGATTAGGGCAACGCTTCTGTTCCTGACTGCCAGGCAGCCCTCGACCAAGTCCAGCACTACGGAGACCAAGTCTTCAAACTCTACTCCGGCCTCTGTCTGAACTGGTCCCAAGATACTTGTAACGTTCGATTCTGCGCCCAGCCCTACATCAAGCGAGCCGTCACCCGCACTGCGTCGTGGATATATAACTGGGCAAATAGTAGCCTCATGGGATGCGTCAGAGGCGACCAGTACGCGGTTATGGGTGATTCTCTTAATCTCAATGGCAATGAAGGCACATACCGCCTACATCTCGAACAGAAGACTAAGGCAATATGAGAAGGCCATGCTCATGATGGAAGCGCTAGAGAGGCAGATCGCACCTAGTGATTATTGGAATCGATGATGGTTGGTAGAGAAATCCTGCAAGAACCAAATGTCGAGAAGAGGTCAGCCGTACGTTGTTTTTTAATTCATAGACTACTCGGTGAATACACAGCCACTTTATGCATGTTACAGTGAGTGATTTCTATTCCTAGTGAGAAACTAGTATAGTTTATAGCTTGACGTTTCCTCAACATGGGAAGGCATTGCCCCGAGGCATTGTCTCGAGCCATTCAATGGGAACGACCTGAACTCGATAGCATGTTTTGAAATTACGGTCTACTAGATTTTCATATAGATTTATGAATAGTCCTGGCGTCTAGACAGATGGGCTATTTCGGAACGATTTCTTCTAGTAATTTCATTTAGGCAACCCTTGGCTTAAAGCAGCCCGAGGTCCGGATGCACCGTGGGAGGCGTATGACAGGTTACTCATTGAAAGATCGGTACTTCTTGTCCTGGAGAGTAGGTCCATGCGTAGGTGTATATCATCCGGGCTACCTTCATGGTAAGATTGAGAACGATGGTTCGACAAGAGGTGGGTTACCGTGAAGGCCTGAACTATCCCAGGTCCATATCTGCCAACCTAAGAGTAGAGAGCAGGTGTATAACAACAGCTGTTTCGGTGCTACAACTAATGTCAAACACAGTAGGTGATGCGCTGACCTGGGTTTCACCAGACGTGTGCTTATGAGGTTGAACAGGACTGTGTGTTCAACTAGACTAGATGCCCTAAATACTGTTACCTCACGGGGCGTATAGGGACAGACTATCTACAGAATAGCAAATTAAACCTGGGTGATACAAAGAGCTGGGTTGTGCCTTTCAGTTGTTTCCATTTTCTCCAATGCCTAACTATGCCGTCTGACTTTACCTTATCTTGCTCCTTAATCGTCTTTGTGTCTGGGAAAGGAGTAGTCACCAGCAAGTTGGGTCACATGGCCTCGTCTACTACGCGTTGACTACGCGTTCGCCGGTACGTACCCTCATTATAATTATTTGTTAGGTGTTACTCTAACAGCCCCGAGCACCAGCAAGTTTACAGACAGTTCTACCGTGCCTGCCTTAGCTGGTAACACTTGATGTCAATACCCAAAGTAGTAAGTAGTCTACACTCCTAGGCCTCCTTGGTGATTAAGGCTAGTTATCATAGGTCCTTGGTGACTCCCTTCACATCAAAATAATAGCTTCCTGTCACACCCGAACTTCCAAGCAAACATATCCACATAGGAACTATCCACCCTACGATCACCAACTCACTTTCTGAAGCCCGTGATAATCGACAAATCCAAGAGAAATTGCACAGTTTCATTCACTTCGACCTTACGTCTCAGAGAAAACACAATGCACGCCAAGAATCTGGGATCTGTCGTCGCCTGCCTGATCGCCCTCCTTGGTATGGCTTTGGCAACTGTCGGCGCCGTTAACATCGCCCTGCCCGCCCGGGTTCACCACCACGGCCATTCCCACCCTCATCACGCCTCACTTATGAAATACCAAGTCCAACAGGCTGACGATCTCGCCAAGCCCCCTAATGGACCCATTTACCGCTGCCACGATCCTCACCCTGAGATATTTGTAAGTGAAGATCTTCCCCTACGTTAGTTATTATTGCTTTACCAAGAGCTTTCCTTGCTCTCTACCTGTGTTCCCTGTAATCCTGAGGACGAACGCCCCGTTTCTCTCTCTCTCTTTTTTTTTTATTTTTTTTTTTTTTCCATTACCATATTTTGGTGGGCCATTATAATCGCATTCATCTTTCATTTCAGATTTGGGGGTGCTCTGACTGATAAATCTGCCCTTTGCGCCTAACAGGGCTCTGCGCCGCCCGTCGAAGACTGCGACGACGTGATCCAACAATTTGCCGCCTTGCCAAACAACATCGACGTCAAGCTCATTGAGGGCTGTTACCAGATCGTGTCTGGTAACTGTACCGGCCTGGTGTGCCCCCAGCGTGTGGGCGAGAGCAGTATTCCAGGAGCCGTTGCAGCCCAGTACATGGCAAATCCCCTGCGCGATGAGTGTATTGCCAAGGGCCAACGAGGATGGTGGATTGATGGTCAGGGCTGGGGTGTCGGTGTGTATTTGACCTAAGAGTTTGTCGGAAGGGTTGTAAGGTAGAGGGTTGATGTCTTCGAGGAAGCAGGTCGCAACACGGGCTTTTACACGCTTTAATAAACAAGGGGAATGTGAGGGCATTATGAAAGCTGTGTACGAGCAAAGGGATGAACTACGACAGGTACAGGGCTGTAAAGGCATATTGGCAGTCTAGCCATCAAAACCCAAATCATAGATGATGTGATTGTGGAGTTATGAAGAATGGCTAAAGTCTTCTATATCGCCCCTACTTGGAAGTCCATGATGCAGTACCTTATTCTAGAATTCCAATAAATCAAGCTAACGACTATGGCAACGCAGCGTAAGTTGGGCGAAGAAAACCGGGACTGTGAAATCGACGGCTGTCCTAGGAGCTACCGAGATCAGAACGACAGGATGGCCTGATTTAGGGAAGTTTAAATCGCTGCTACACCTGCAAAAGTCCCGAGCACTCTTTTGTAGTCCTCGAGCAGGAAATCATGATGTCGTATACGTGAAACCGGTTCGGTGGCACAAGAACCAGCCAAAGAGCGATGCACAACTCCTTTTTGGCGAACATGAACATCATCAAGTATATAGGGATGAGAGCATCGATCGTAGGAATGGTTGTCGTATGTACACGAAGAGCGTGCGAGGAAGAGTGAGCTGTGCTTGAGCTTACCGTGTCCAATTTTCGTTGCATATATGTTATGCTTCGAGAGATCGATGGAAACGGGGGGTGTAAGGCAATGTTATAGATCATTTATCGAAATTCCGTGATGGATATGCACAGACTCTTTCCATTCGTGATTGAAATGTTCTTGTTCAAAGAGTTATTACTAAGACGTGACTGCCTGTCCAATTTCACGCACCCCTTATCCACGGCCGGCATGACCGGTTGGTGATCTTTTCTCGGGAGAATCTACCTGCTAGGCTTTTAACTGTTCTCACGGTTGATTAACGAACCCGTTTATTCCCGCTATCCTGCCACATCGCCTAGGCAAGGCAGGTATCCGTCCCTTTGTAGCAAATAGGCGCCTTGTATTCTTCAGGGTTGGTTGCCTGATGTGTGCTATATCAATACCCGTAATTCACCTTCATTATTACCCACACTTTGTTCAAGTTCGTCTAATTTAATACGTCCCTGAAAAAAACATGCTGAAGCCAATTGAAACTCTCCTTGATAATGGTTCTGCCCCAATACCGGCCAGTAGATTGGCCTGATCTAGTATAGCTGGGCTAAATAAGTACGTGCGTACCGGACTACGAGACAAGTTTCTTCAAAGAGGTGACGTTCTCTCATGTCCCCGCTTTACCTATCAAGTAGAGTTTCTACAAAAATCAGAACACGCATGTAGAGGTTGTCACGTGCAGTGATACCAGTATCTGAGACAAGGCCGCCAAGCAGACCCTCCAACAGGCATTTTCAGACCCCCTAAGGTTGGATAGACTCCGTGACAATGAAATGAAGCATTAATATTGAGGTCGCTGTAGTAAAAACCTCGGGGTTTCATAGGACAATGCAGGTACAGTAGGGAGAAAGACCACAGAACCTTGGGCATCATGTCGGAAAGAGACAGCGATTTTGGGTTATCCTACTGAGTGCGTCTCCATCGATGTATGAAGTGAAGTGTAAATTGAAGCAAGCGCCAAAAGTGATGAGAGCCATAGGAAACATCAGAATGGGCACTATGGAAGTTTAGGCAAGAGCCATTATCTTATTGTGGGGAAAGTGCTAGTAAAGTAAGTGTAATCTGTAAGACAAGTATGAAAGACTGTGTGTATAAGGGATTTCCAACAGTGATTACAGTGTCTGTCTCCCTTCCCTCTACAACATCAAATACCACTACAATCCCATCACCAGCACTAATTATCTTAGTAAGGTACTTATGAACTTGAAGTGGCAGCACCACATTACCCCACCTCTTCCCCAAAATGTTACCTAAGTTGAGGTACCCTAGCTTACCTAGGTAGTGCAAGGCTCTGATACGAGATAAGCCTCCTCTGGGTCGGCATAGCGATATGATACTGGACTTGAACATTGAAACCCTCCTGTAAACAAACCAAGCCAAGCACACACAGGTAGTAGAACAACACTAAATCCTTGACCATGGTAAGTGTAATGCCGATTGTTCTCCATTGGGGAGACACAACCCTTCTTGGCTTTGCATCTTTCATTCTAAAAAGCTGTTTACTAACATTATCATTTCCTCGTCAGAATAAAGACGGGTGCTACACGTACGTGCATATGCAGAGGCCGCGAGACGCCGACCTTTTTGAAGACTTCTGCAAGGACAAGTTGCCCGATGACGAGATCTACGTCCCACTACATAACCAGCCCATCAACCCCGAGGATGAGGACGATGTTGTACCCGACCAACACGCTGCCTTCGGCATTCAGAAGGCGACACAGCGTAACAAAGAACCCGCCTGGAAAGACCTGGACCTCGCCGGGCTCATGAAGAAGGGACCAGCGTCGGGACGTATTGGTGTTGCGGGAGCTGCCAAGAATCCTCACAAAGGATTACCCAGGTGACAAGACATTAGACCTACTGGCTTGTGAAGTAGAAGCGTCTCCATTGGACGAGGGTTAAGCTTCGGACAGCAGCTCATGGATTCGGTTGATGGCGGCGTTTAATGGGTTTTGCAGCGATGTACCCAATCATGGGCACTGAAGTAGGCTTGCGGGTATACTCTTAATGGGAACCTAGAGCAAGGTCTCGACTTGCCGGTTCGTGCGCTGTTCATGTCCTGATTTCGAACCAATTGATATGAATCTCGCCTAAATCCCAATACCCAGTCCCCCATTCGATAACGCCTTGCCAAACTAGATTTTGATCGATAGTGAGCTGTATTGTCCTGGACTTCCTCAACATGAGCTGTGTAGAAACGTGGCCTCAGCCCTTGCCTAAGAACCCCTCGCGTTCCATAACCTCGGGCGCAAACTTGACAAGGAAGACAGTGCGGCCCGGCCACATCTCACCTTCCTCCTGCTTGCCAACACTATGGGCCGTGACACGCGCGGGGAAGGCTGAGCCGTCGCAGACGCCTTCAATGATCCCGGCGACATAGGCGGCGCAGTTAAGCTGGCTCATATCGCGCGGTACGCTGATGTAGCGGTTGACGAGCGGCTCGTTGTCAATAATCATGTACTCGTCGGGCTTAGAGGGGTCGGATGACTTCTCGAGCCCGTCTGCCGCCTGCCCGAAGAGGTGTTGCCACACGTTGATCTTGATAAAGTGCAGTAGTGTGATAATATTGAGCGGCCGCGTCTGCGACCGTGCCGGCTCGCGGTATATGAGGAGGTCGAGGAGCTTTAGACCGATGGGGTGGCCCTGCACGTTCAGTCTAGAAGGGGGGGAGAAGACGGTTTGTATTAGACTTGTTCTACGATGGCTCGGTAGTCGACTAACTGCTGACGCTATGCGCCTTCAGAGTGAAGAGACAGGACGCAGAAGGAAGAGTGCACTCACCGTTTTTCGAGATCCTGGATACTCTCTATTTTCTTCGAGGCGTAGCTCACCATCTCGGAGAAGAGATACGCGAAACTTGCACCGCTAAGCTCGGCCGTCTTGGACCGATTCAACGGCCGGTGGTATATTGTCTTGCCATTTGTCGGATACCGTAACCCGGACAACTCTTTCGTGTTGCCCCGAGGGGGTTGGAGATTTGACATTGTTCCCGTCAATTATTAAACGTCTATGCTGGGAATATTTGCGTAGCGGGCGTCGGATGGTGTCGTCTAGAGCTATTATGCTTAAAGGTGAGAGAAAAGGTAGGGGTATTACCTACAGGAGATCTGGGGAGTTTCTAGATAATCTGGACTTAACGCTTTCAATTGGCAAGAGCTGTTTTCTGTGGGCCTGAGCCCCTCTTACTACGGCACATGTGTGAGAGGTAGGTAGGCAGGGATGCTTTGCATTGGCTTGCTCGCTCTAGTAACTCCCTAACGTCTAAGTCGCACCCTTGGGTATGATGAAGTAATCAAATAACAGTCGGTCTATTATAATTATGAGAGTTACGCCTAGCCAGATTACTTCTATTATACCGTGCGCCTTGTACCCCGTAGTCCTTGGCTTTTTGTTTATAATCTGTTATTTCTTCATATACTGATATTGTTTACCGACCACAGTAGCTGACTCTAGGTCTCAATATTCGCGCTTGTTTCCTCCTGCGGGTTAGATGGTACGGTAGATGCTGGTGCTATGCCGTGCGGTTCAAGTCCTTTGAGGTAATCCTCTGATTCACCGATCTGCCTGCCTCCTGCTTCCCACCTTTGTAGACGCTCCGCGCGTCGTTCAGAGCAGAGCTTCTGCAGTGCAGGCCAGTAGACAGAGTGGTCATATTCAAATTGCAATTCCCCGCCTTTATACTCTCTCAACAGCTGCCCTGAAGGCACATACTGTGTCATATCCTCATTAAACTTGATTTTCTCCTTGGTCAATGGATCGATGAAGGGCGTAATCAGCTTGAAGAAGCCCCAGACAACCCATGGCACTGTTGATCTTTGTTAGCTCAAACCAATAACAATAGTACACCCGACTAAAGCCCTCTCACCATTAATGATCAGCGCTCGTCCGAGTCGTTCCGGGTAATGTGTCTGGAGGATGTTCAGCACCTCGCGACCTTGGCCAATTCCAGGGGCCGTGTTGCTTGAGCGTTTGCTGCCGGTCTTGAAGTCGATAAGCAGGCAGACCTTCTCTTGTCGAGCAGGAATAAGGTCGATGACACGTTCGAGCATGAAGACCATATGCTGCACTTGTCGAGGTGTGACCTCGGTGTTCTGTCGGCCAGGGTTGAGGTAATGACAAGGGCGGCCCTGATTATCATAGCCAGTGATGACCTGCTTTCCCGTCTCGTTCTCTGGCCCGACGTAGTCCGAGGTCAAGTCGTCGACTCCATACTCTCTCCGCCAGGTTAGAGTCTCGAGCAAGCGCTTCTCAGCTTCTTTTTGGTCCCATTTTGTAGCTCGAAGATATCTCAAGAGGCACTCTCTTGTGAGCCAAATCTTGTCGTTGTCGGTGAGTGGTCCATTCTTGCCTTTGGTCGACGGTACCTCGGTCCAGCCCTTGGCTTTTTCTAGAAGCCAATCATACTTGGATTGCTGCTCAGATGTGAGAGGTGGATTTGCAACCGGCTTACAACTTGCTGGAGGAGCCTCTAGGGGTACACGAAGTGGACTATCCATTGCCTTTTCCTCGAGGACCGACAGACCCGAAGGCGGTGTCGACGTGCCTACAACATCCATCGTGGCAAAGAATATTCAAAATACCTAAAGTTAAGCTGATCCAAACCTCAATAGCTTGCGCGATTGGGAACGATGACCTCGCGAATTTGTAGTCCAAAAAAAAAGAATGAAAAGCTAAGATCAAATTGCTAACAAGTAATGTTGTGAAATGTGAGATAATCAGCGTTACCTAAAGTGCAAAAGGACGTTGCTAATGAGCAATTTGGTATGGGGTGCAGGGCTTGGCTCCCCTGACTGGCCGGCCCCCGAGGTAGTGCAGGCAGTCTATAAGGTAGGTTAGGTAATGCTCTCTCTACCTTAGCTAGTCTGCACTATGTACAATAATACCTAAATAATCTAGCCCTCAAGGACTTACTGCGTACATGGGTAGAGACCAGCTGGATTTCTCGAATTAAAGATTGATAATGGATTGATTCTGGAGAGGTTTGGGAGACTTGATAAAAGATACTGATAAGCTGGTTTGAAGCAATGAAAATTGGCTATTGGTCTCGAAGGACAAGGGTGCTAAACATACTGTATATGGGCCAATAAGACCACCCGGATCAAAACCAGCCGCGCTCGTGCTTACCTTAATTCTGAACCTTGAAATTGGCAACAGGTATCTCAGTGCCAAGTACTTGAATCCCTGCTAGTCACCAATGGTAGAGGGGGATTGGTGGACCATGTCGATTTAAGCAACGAGAGCCACTTAACACGCCAGACGCGTCAATGAGCCTCGGTCGCGTCCCTGGCCACACTCTGGCTTAACGTCTTCCAAAATTTTAGTTAAGGAATGCGATTAGATCGTTAGCCAACTGACCGATCATACACCGCTGACATACACACCTGAGCTGTTCTCTACTCATATCAGCTTGGCACAGCATGGCCGAAGCCGAGACACAAGAACTGAACGAGCGGTTCGCCATGGGCGATAAGCAGCTTGAACATAATATCCTTGTCGAGCTGCAATCCATCATGCGACTTCACTCACTATCTGCGCAAGACCTCTTTTTTAAGTGGGAGTCATACTGTATCAAAATGGACATGGACGAAATGAAACTGTCCGTCGAGTCTTTGAGCGCCTTGAAACAAGATTTGCTAGATGCCCTGGAGCGAAGCAACAGATCCCATCATGTCCAGATCAAGACCGAGAAGCGCACAGGCGCCACCCCTCGTACTACTATGAAGAGCGGTGGCGATGTCTTTGGCATGTGTGTCATTAGGCTCACCTATTATAATCATACCAGCCATGCTGACCTTAATTTAGGTTGGAGGGAATGGTACCAAATACACCAGCTGCGGGGAAGCTGAACAAGAGCGCTGTCAAGAGGAGGAATCCTCCGGAGACGCCCTCGGTGTCTAGGGTGAAGAACAATGTGCCGGGCAGCTCGCCTGACCACAAGAGTCCCATGCGTGTTGGTAATCAACCACAGTCTATGAACGTGGTCCCGTAAGTTGTTCTAGTCGCACCGTAATTCACAGGGTACTAAGCGTTCGCAGAGCAATGGCTTTCAACGACCGGCAGAATCCTGGAGAGCTTATCGAGGTTTTGAACGAGCACCTTAAACCTGCTGAGCCTCTTATTGCGCCGTTTGGGGAATCACGTATCAAGTTGACAGCCGCATCAGATCAGAAGAAGCTAGCCTACAAAACCCTCTCCATGAAATCGTCAGAGGCCTCAGAAATCCTCGATGAACGGATAGAGGAGTTTAAGATCATAGTGAGGGATTATTACAAAATAGACGATGACGAGTTCGGTAGTGCCGCAAGTCAGAGCACAACAGAGATTGTGGCTGTTGGTCGAATAGCATCAGATTCTTCCGAGGGCAAGTTGAATGTTGCCTCCCTCGTATTAGAAACCTCACGGCGGACTGGAAATGGCCGAAGGATACTGCTCAAGTTAGAGAAACTAAATGGCCGCTATCAGTTCTTTCCGGGACAAATTGTAGCATTCAGGGGTATCAACTCTTCCGGACATGAATTTGTCGTTCGCGAAGTGCTAGAAATACCCTTACTACATAGCGCGGCATCAACGCCAGCAGCCATCGAGGGGCACAGAGACAGACTTCGGGGTGGACCAGACGCGATGGAATCAGACGACAACCCAGCTCCATTAAACGTCATCTTCGGGTCGGGACCTTACTCGGCTGACGATAACCTTGATTTCGAGCCGCTACATGCTCTCTGTAGCCAAGCGGCCGATACCTATGCCGATGTACTGGTGCTGACTGGACCATTCATCGACGTCGACCATCCCCTTATTGCCACTGGAGACTTCGACCTTCCCGAAGAAGCCGTAGCCGAGCCCGATACGGTGACCATGTCCACAGTATTCAAATACATGATCTCGCCGGCGTTGAATCGACTTGTAGCTTCTAATCCTACTATTACAATACTCTTAATACCTTCAGTACGAGATGTCATAGACAAGCACGTTTCTTGGCCGCAAGAGCCCTTCCCGAAAAAAGACCTCGGTTTACCAAAGATGACCAGAATCGTTGGCAATCCAATGACGCTCTCCATCAACGAAATGGTGCTGGGCATATCCTCCCAAGACATTTTGTGGGATATACACCACCAGGAGCTTGTTGGTAGCAAGCCGGTAACCTCTGATCTAATGTCCAGGATTTCTCGCTATCTAATCGAGCAGCGTCATTATTTCCCCGTCTTTCCCCCGGTGGACCGATCGAAGTTGCCCAAGGCCGGCACGGCAGAGGGGACCCCGTTGGGTGTTGGGCTAGACACGAGTTATCTGAAGCTTGGCGAGATGGTCAATGTACGGCCTGACGTACTGGTCGTTCCGAGCGCGCTACCGCCGTTCGCGAGAGTGAGTTCCTTCAGCTATAGACACTGTAAGGATTTTCTAATCGATGGCCATAGGTCGTAGAGAGCGTGTTGGTTATTAACCCGGGCTATCTCTCGAAGAGAAGAGGCGCGGGCACGTATGCCCGCATGACTCTCTACCCTCCTGAGTTAATAGATGGAGAGGTGAGTAGTGGTGCTATGGTTGGCCATAGAGTATTCGAGAGGGCGAGGGTGGAGATCACAAGGATATAAATATACATATTTATCATTACGGACATCCGCCTGCGTGCGGAGTATGGAAGACACGAATACTGATTGATGGATATGAGGCTTGAAGCATTGTATGTTATATGATTGTCCCATTATGGCGGGTAGGTGCATGTGGTCACGCGGTCTACTAGCTGGAATCTATCCTTCGTCTCTTACTTTCGTAACGGTCCGGGTCCCGTGAGGGGTCCCGTTTCCTGCGGCTGTCATAATCATCTCTGCTGTATCTCCTTGGAGATCTTGATCTTGATCGATTTTTCCGCCGGTCATAACTATCGTCACGTGGTCGGTAGCTCATTTGATCACGGCTACGATCTCTGTCTTTTTTCCCATACATATCATTGTTACGCTCACGGCCCGTATTTCTGGGTCCCTCAGGTGCGCCGGAAACTCTCTTCCGCTCGCCAAGCGGCATGGCGTTTGCACCTCCCGGCCTGGATCTCTCCTGAGGGCGATCGGAGTAGTCGTCGACATTATTGCGATCAAAGCTCCTGCCCGGCCGTGTGTCACGGAACTCGCCCCAGCGGCCCGTATCCTCGGATTTGAGATCCTTGTATTTCGAGGCGCCCTTCTTACCCAGTTTGGTCATATCGCGCATCTGGAGAGCTTTGGGGAGCAGCTCGCGGTTCTTGACATCATCGGCAAACCGCGAGCCCATAATATCGCGCTTGGCGAGAGACTCGGCGGCCTCGTCGTCCTGGTAGAAGGCGCCGCGATGGAAATACTTCTGCATATAGGCCATCTTGCCCTTGCCATCTTTCTCTTCTTTCTGCTGGGCCAGGAAGGCCTCGTCTTCAGCCTTGCGCTCCTCTTCGGTTAAATTGCGGCGGCGCTCGACTTCTTCTCGCTCCTTCTCGCGTGCTTCAATGGCTTCGCGTTCCCGCTTAATACGCTTAAGCTCCCGTAGTTTCCACGCCGCATACTCGGCTTCGGGATCTTTATCATCTTCGGTATCGACATCATCTTCCTCATCGACCAGATCGTCCCAATACTTCTTGCCGGCTGCGCGCGCGGCCGCATCCTTGCGCAATTGTTCCTCGACTAGCTCGTCCATAGCCTTCTTCTTACGTGCCTCTTCTTCCTCAACCAGCTTAGACTCTTCATCTGCATTTTCGGCCAATGGCTCCTCGTTATTTACGTTCCGCTGGCTCTTGGGTACAAACTTGGGCTTTAGCATGAGCCGTCTCGGGACCTCGTCCTCACTGCTCTCTTCTTCCTCGTCATCGTCCTCTCCGCTCTCCTCTTCACTTTCTTCTTCCTCGCTTTCCTCTGTAACGAAGCCCTCCTCAGCTGCTAAGCGAGCAGCCTTCTCAGCAGCTTGGCGACGGTCTTCAGCTTCCTGGCCTTGCCGGCGGCGCTCGTTCAGGTCAACCTTACTAAGACTACTCACAATCCTTCCAGCACTGGGAACTTTTGGTGGAGGGACGATCTTGCGAGCTGGCTCTGTTCGCTGCTCTGCCTCGACTTCGCTAAGTTCTGAATCGGATTCGGAGGAAGAGGATGCGCCCGTGGGTTTGCCTGCCCTATGGCGCGAGGGCCGGACGGGATTCGCTGTCATACGCTTCGGTGGCATGACGCGCGACAGAATTCAGCAATAACAGATCAGGCGCAGTGAAAGATATCGGCGAATTGGAATTGCGTTATCTGTGTCCCAGGAAAGTAGGATGAAATAAGGCATCGATGGTAAGCACATATGGTGGCTACGGCAAATAGACTGAATGATGCAGGTGGGTTTGGAAGCTGAAGCTTTACGAGCTTGTCCAGGGAGCATGCAAGTGGAGACTGTGGAGCTAGCATATCTACACTAGTGCGCTGTAAATGCTGGAGGACTGCAGGTGGCTGTTACCTTACTTGTAGGTACCTAACCTTGCTAGGTAGTCTTAGTGGCAGCGTGACCTACTCAGTACCATCTACTTCGTACTATGCACACAAATAGCGGCTGGTCTTGAATTTAAGGATTCAATGTCGCTGTAGCGGTCCTACGATAGTCCATAGAGCAAGCGACCGATTTAGAGAGAGAGAGAAATAGGAAGAGGCAAAGTAAGAAGCATCTAGACCGGAAAAACAGAGGTCAGGTATCTTGCGGACAAGCCCTGCTGAACGCCCACATTGTGTCCCAGCTTATTCGCATGTAAGAGGAAACAAGTGCCTACCCGCTACTATAGAATCCCATCCTCATCGTTGTGGTTCACTACTGTCTCTGCAGCAGGCCTCATGTCCACATTGTCTGCATCATCGGGTTGGCTCCCGCGCTCTTCTTCCACCTCGTTCATTTCGTCGTCAAATTCTGAGTCGTTTAAATTGTCATCGCTGTCCACCTTTTTTCTAGATTCCGCTTTGTTCAACGGTATCTTCTGGTTGATCTGTTCCCAGACTCCTTTTCTGGATATCATATTTCGAGACTGGTCTTTACTCTGTGCCACCTTCTTCATAGTACGCTCCATAACGGCGGCAGCACGATCTTGAGCCTTCTCGTGCCGCTTGCGGGCTTTGCTGCTCATGGCTCTACCTTTCTTCTGCCTCTTGGAAACGCCGGCGCCATGGTGTATAGCCAACACGGAGGGACGATGATCGACTGCTTCCGGTGGAGGCTGGACATCCTTGAGGGACTTGTCAGTGTCGATGCTGGGGGAGGTGGCCCGCCTGGCCGCACGCGAATGTATTGACGGGGCTGAAGTTCGAGGGCGCTGTTGTTAGCTAGTGTGGCAGGGGGCTCGGTAGCTGTTCTTGAGTGAGGTACCTTTCTTCTTTTTGGAAACTGTGCCCTTGGCCATTTCCGGCGTGTCCAGATTGAATCTTTGTACAATAATATGTAGCGAGACTGGCCAGTGTGGGTTTTAGATTAGGCGAGTGAGTTTCTTCGCATTGTCCTAGGAGTGGAAAATAGTGCCCCGCCAGCTGTCGTTGATAACAGCGATAAAGCCCTGCTGTGTCAACATGCTAGTTTTAAATGGGTCTGGAATGCCCATGTGGCTAAACCCGTAGTTATAAGGGTGGTTTCAAAATTGGATGCATGGATCTGCTCGTTTCAGCGCCTATGATTCGCTAGCCATTCGAGGGAACGCGGCGCCAACAGTCTACCTGGGTATCTTGCTTCAGGTACCTTAGGTACTTACCGCTTACACCCTGGTTCCCGTTAGCATCCATCTTGCATGACCCATGATCTCAACTTCTACACTACCCACAAACAACTCCGATTGACGTTTTCAATACAGGTCACTATCCTACCCGACGTGGTGCACCAGCCCTCCACCCTTCCTGCGCAAAACAGCCAACAGTACGTCGTACACTGCTGCAATGGCTGCTTTCGTTTACTATAAACTTGTTCCTCCTCGACACGAACAACGCACATCGTAGATACTCGATACTTCAGGTATTGACTTGTCCTATTACCACGATCACATGTCTCCGTCTTCTTCACCGTCGCCATCGCTATCACCGTCACTCGCCGATTAGAATCACAGGATGCACTCTCACCACCTCGAACGGCCGCTCGACCGTCCCGATCTCTATTCCCCATACCTTCCAAATAATAACCAAAATACTCTGTGGGATCGTCTGCAGCAGCCAAGCGTCCTCATCCCCCTTGCCCTCCTCCTTGTAACCATACTCTATCAGTCCCTACACTCTTCTCTCTCAGCCTCCCACGTGAGACATCCTGGCGAGCTTCTCTGGGACTTCATAATAGCTGTCACGCCAGCGAAGCTTCTCTACGCCCTCGATCACTGGCTTCACCCGCCCTTATTCCCTATGCCCGATTCCATGCTACCTTCTCAGTCAAGATCCTACATCGCAAAAAGCGACGCCCTTCGCCGAATCCTCGGGATGGATAACCCTGATGGTCTGGTGAATGCTGTCGCTCATGCCGGCAGAAAAAGCATTTCGTCACTATCGAGCGGTGCTTTCACCAAGCGAACCACCGATCAGCCTCCGGGTCTGGGAAACTATGACAATTCCTGTTTTCAAAATAGTATCCTTCAGGGTCTCTCGTCGTTGAAACCTTTACCGGCTTATCTCGCAAGCGCCTTGGAAAAGACCGAGACTGCAACCGACAATGGCAAATCCAGCTCCGCTGCGACGCTGCGAGACCTGTTGTCCAAGTTGACAGACTCGCAAAATAACGGGACAACCTTGTGGACACCAAAGAAGTTGAAGTCGCTCGATACATGGCAACAACAGGACGCGCAAGAATACTATTCCAAGATACTAGACGAGATAGACAAAGAGGTTACAAAGGTGACCAAGACTCAATATCCCGCGTTGGGTTTAGAGGTTGCTGGCATTAGGGACGACACTGTGGAGAGTCAGCACAGCGATGACAGTGGATATCAGTCTCTTCCCACTCTCTCAAAATCAGCGTCTGAAGGGAAGGCCCCGAAGAACCCACTCGAGGGTCTGGTCGCCCAACGGGTTGCTTGTATCCAATGTGGTTACTCTGAGGGTCTTTCTATGATACCATTCAACTGTATTACTCTGAGCCTGGGGATCGGGCAAGGGGATCACGATCTTTACGAGCGGTTGGACTCCTATACTGATCTTGAGTCCATTGAGGGTGTTGAATGCGCCAAATGCACGCTATTGAGGGTTCAACGACTCTTGAACATAATCGTGACTCGGAGCAGGGACATCGGGTCGCCGGAAGATGCTCTGCGAGAACCCCTTTCACGGCTTAAGGCTGTCGAGGATGCTCTCGAAGAGGATGATTTTGAAGAACATACACTTCTCGACAAGTGCAAGATATCCAAGCAGCATCGAGTGTCAACGACAAAGACGAAACAGATGGTAATCGCCCGACCACCACAAAGCCTCGCTATTCACATCAACCGGTCCGTGTTTGATGAGAGCACAGGCCAAATGTTTAAAAACCTGGCAGCAGTCCGTTTCCCGACTACTCTCGATCTAGGGCCGTGGTGTCTCGGGAGTGCAGGAACATCAGGTTCAGGCGTGAGTGACAAGCTCAGTGATGCTGACGGGTCTGATAACACGATGCAAATTGCCGAAGAGCAATGGAGTTCAGATCCTAAAAGCTCCATGGTATCAGGGGATCTCAAGGCGTCTAAGATAAGTGGCCCGATTTATGAGCTACGAGCAGTCATCACTCACCAAGGCCGACATGAGAACGGACATTACGTCTGTTATCGGAAACACCCCCGCCAAGTGCTTGAGGCTAAAGATGGGAACAGTGAGGGACCTGACTCACCCGTGCACGATAAGGCCTTTTCTGATCAGGAAGACGAACGGCATTTAGTGCGGGCTGGTGTGGGCGAGGACTCAAAATGGTGGCGGTTAAGTGATGAGAGTGTGTGGGAAGCGGATGAAGACTCGGTTCTAGCCCAGGGTGGGGTTTTCATGCTCTTCTATGACTGTGTGGATCAGAATTCCGTTCTTATTCCCAGAAGTCAAGAGGGTGGTCCTGTGATCCTCAATGATAAGGATACGGCGGAACCACTGGAATGGGGTGCTTTCCAAACAAATACGAGACCTGATGCAACCGAAGACGAAGACCAGTTTCACGATACCCGATCAGAAGCTGAAGCGCCAGGGACACCTAAAAAGGCGGAATTGCCGGACGAGCACATGACCCATCCAAGACAGACCAATGCTCCCGGTATTGATGAGCAACTGGGGAGTCTCGTAACATCATGCCTCCTTCCTTTGCTCGGCGAGGACGACTATGTCGACCCTATCATTCCACTACGCCGGCCTAATTCTTGATGACTAGTTTCCTGGTATTAATGGACATATCTGCTACATGTGAGCGTGCATAGTCGCTGTTCATCGTTTCCTGCATGGGCGTGGCGTTCTATTGGAGAATTGATGTTTAAATAAAGAACTTACGAACGAATATGTCTGATTGGAAACGGTGTCTCCCCTTAACGACATTCATCGCTTCGTTGTGAGACTACAATCCCGTCCCTTAAATATGCAATCTAGGGGCTCAGTACATCACGGCTATTGACCATCACGGTACATACGTTTGTAAGCTCAGGCCAACTTTCATTATGTGTCAAATTAAGAGCCTATCGTTAGGCTTGAGCAGAGTGTATAGTCGATATGCGAAGCAAGTTCACTAGTCGCATCCAACAAGACTTCTTCATGTCTAACTAAAGAACCGCGTCGTTATACCTAAGTTGTATTACACAATTATATACGGTTGTTTCTATCAAACCTGCCGAACAGAGACTTAACTTTACAGTCTTAGCGAGTCGCCTACCTCAACACGTAATAATAGTAAAAGGATGTGGAGTAGTATTCGTCTTCGGATATCTCACACCGAACCCCGCAAACCCCAAACCACCCCCCGTCAACCTCAATGCCAATGGCGGCTAGGTGCGCTCTCAAGTGGGCTACTAGTGACAGTGACGCTAACTGTATCACGGCCATTTCTGGGGAATCTGGGGGATTTGGGAAATTCAGTCGGGGACTTGACCGAGGATCTAAGAACTTCGCTGGTTCCTTGGGGGCACTCCCTCTCGCCTCTAGCGAAGCTTCGCGGGGTCTTTTATGTAGATGAACGTCGTGATCGAAGATGGCGAATAAAACACCATAAACCCGAGTGTTCTTATACTTTGTTTTCTGTTCGCTTAACAAGTGTCCGGGATCTAGTTGGCAGCAAGTCACCTCGACTCTCGACAAAATGGGAGGCTTCCGCGCTGTTGAGGATCGTCCCACACCGAAGGAAGTGTATAACTCCCGACTCTACTTTGAGGCCGCGGTCATTGCCTTGGGCTCATTCTTGTGAGTATACGACCACTAGACCAAAATGACTCGTACAGTAAGATTTAATTGTATATTCCGAAGGTTTGGTTACGATTCAGCATTCATTGGAACTACGATTGCGCGCAAGAGCTTCATTTCTGATTTCCACATTACCAAGGAAGCGAGCAATAGTGTATCGAGCAATATTACTTCGGCTTTCCAAGCAGGTGCTTTCTTTGGCTCGTTGATTTGCTACTTGGGTACGCGTGACACATTGCCGAGCAATTTTTGGGGTTCAAGCAAGGTCTAATCCCTTCGTGTAGTTACTGAGAAGTTTGGCCGGAAGTGGGCGCTCCAGTTCAATGTCTTTGTCTTTATCGTTGGTGCCATTTTAATGACAGTAGCTCCGAACGAGTTATCATACATATGTATACCTCCTTTCTCTCTCTCCTTTGTGACTGTCACTGATCACTTGACTAAGACACCGGACGGGTTCTGACCGGCCTCGGTTGTGGTGCCATTACGGCCACCGTCCCTAGCTACATCGCCGAGCTTTCTATCTCGTCCATTCGAGGCATTCTAACAGGTTTGTTCGAGGTCGCATACCAGATCGGCTCCGTCATTGGCTTCTGGATTAACTTCGGGATCAACGAGCACTTGGACGTCACCGCTCCGGTTAGCTGGCGTTTGCCCATGGGCTTCCAGCTAGTCGCTGCGGTGCCACTTCTCTTCTTTGGTATTTTCCTCCATGAGAGCCCGTTGTGGCTTATGCGCAAGGGTAGGACAGAGGAAGCTCGCAAAGCCTTGGAGGAACTTCGGCAACTAAGCGCAGAGCATGAGTGTAAGGAATCAAGCTTTCAATGACAGACATATATGTCGAACAGCAGGCTCACTTTCCGCTTAAAAATAGATATTCAAGAAGAGTTACGACATATTCGACTCCGGCTTGACGAGGAGGCCGCACTTACTGCCAATTATGGAACTGGCGCGTGGGCATTCTTTCGCGGTGGCTTGCACGAGTTGAGTCAGAAAGGAATGAGAAATCGCGTGGCCCTCGTCTTCTGGGCTTTTACGTTGACGCAACTATCTGGTGCTGCGGGTTAGTTTCGTTGCCTATTTCCCCATACACCACCACCTGGGCTGACGTTCGAACCTGTCTCAGCTATCAACTACTACTCGCCTATCTTGTTCGGGTCACTTGGCATTACCGACGTCGCACTGTATACCGGTATCTATGGCTTACTAAAAGGTGAAACGCCTCCTCAAGTCTGTTGCAAATGTTAACCTGTGAGCAGCTGTTGCATCCATCGTCTTCTACGCGTTCCTCGTAGACTTTGTCGGCAGACGACGGCCCGTGCTTGTCTCCTCTATCATCTGCTCGCTCTGCCTCTGGTTCGTGGGAAGCTACGTCAAGATCGGAAATCCTGCGGCCAAGCTCGCAGCGGGCCAGGAGCTTACCTATTCCACGATCGCCGGAGGCAAAGCCGCCGTTGCCTTTGTGAACATATACTCTGTTGCGTACGATTCCTCCCTTCCGAATGGTAGGATAACACGCATGTCTAACAAGTGGCAAATAGTTGGGCTTTCGGTCTAAACGGTGTCCCCTGGATCGTATCGGCTGAGATCTTTCCCGGTGCGCTCCGGACGCTATCGGGCACATGGGCGTCGCTCGTCCAATGGTGAGCTTCATTACTGATTATGTTAAGAAATCCCATCACGCTTACAGCCTTGCTAGGGCTTTCCAGTTCGTGATTACCAAAGCTCTCCCCTACATTTTCACCTCGTTCGGCTACGGCACTTGGTTTTTCTTCGCGTCTTTTATGCTTATCGCTACGGCGTGGGCTTTCTTTTTCCTCCCGGAAACCAAGGGCCTCACCATCGACCAGATGGACTACATCTTGTACGTTCTAGTTTAGGTATGCTGTTTTGTGTGCTAACAGGGTCTCTCAGTGGCTATAAGAGTGATCGTCCTTACTTCGTCCCACGCACGGCAGTCACTAAAAAGGCTATTGAGGCATTCCGCCAAGAAAGAGAGAGCACTTTGGCGAAGGACGATACGAAGGCTACGTCTATTGCTGAAAACGAACTGGTCTAAAAGATTTGAAGTGCTATATTCGAACAGGAAGGGAAAAGTTCTTGAATAGCTGATGCCACTGCTTGGTGAGGATGACAGGGTGTCCAATTCGTTATTGATACTATTCAAAAAGGAAGCCGAGGTTATGGTGATAACATGATGTAGGTAGTCATTAACCCTTTTCTAGAAAACGAGATAGATATGGGGGCCGTCGTCATCAGATTCTGCGGTCCTGCCGAAGGAATGAAATCAGCTTAGCTTTACTATATTCGCTTTAGACTTTGTTCAAGACTGGCGAGACACTTGTGCGTCGAAATGCTAGTAATAGGCAAGTGTCAGGTGTCTGAGAATTTATCCTGCCAACACCACATTCTGTTTTGCTAGTACATAGGTCTATTCTATCCAACAAATGGCGAAGTTTTGACTTGATAGGAACAAGAGAAGCCGCTCGCCTAGTACGAGCGCTAATTAACAGGTTCGTCCATTAACGAACAATATCCCACTTCACACCAGGCGAGACATCAATTAAATTAACGCCAGAGATGGCTGCGACTTTATTCTCACAAGACTGGATGCTCAGTGTCATAAACAATGTACCATAGCCATTTAAAGTGGTGGCCATGGCTCAGTATTCCCTTGGAGACTTCCAAGCACGACTTCGCGGGATGGGATCGACTACCAGCAAGTCCGCAATCTCTTCTCAGGTCTAATCGCTTGGAACTGACCGATTCAGTAAAGGTGACTAAGTCACTGATTTTAGTTAACAAGCGTTTAGTTTTATGTGATACGTGTTTCTGTCATGCCGAATGTCGACTCTACTTTCCTTCACCATGCTCGTAACCTTTCGGCGAAAAATTGCATTATGGGTAGCATTTCTTCTCGGTTTTTGGGCATACTGTCGTCGACCTTCTTCCACTTGACTTCGCGAACATCAACAAACTCCTCTTTCAGAGTTTCTATTGACTCGGCATCCAGAATTTCGCTGTTTCTTCCGTGGCAAATCAACACTGGTGTCCGGGCCTTGTCTCTCACGCTTGTGGTCGGGATCATGCTCATGGGGAGATGTCCGCCGATAGACACCACTCCTTTAAAAGCGAACCCAGTAGTTCTGTCCCCTTCAGTCACATCCACGACCCTTTCACTGTTTCGAAGTTTCGAAGAGAGACCAAGGGCGAAGGAGCCGCCTTGACCGAAGCCGAAGAGTAGGATGTCGTTAGTCTCCCATCCGCACGACCCAATAAGGGTTTCCCGAACTAGCTTCTCCAAAACTAAATGTTCAGCCTTGGAAAAACCTGGGTCCGGGTCTAAATCACCGGTACTAGGTAACAATGTCAAGTCGTCTCCCCAGTGAAAATGCGTAGTGGGACTCGCAGCTTCGGAGTCGGACAGACCCAGCAGAGCTGGCGGCAGTGGTGAAACGCCGCGAACAGAGATGGCAAGAACGCCTGGTAGGTTGAGATTTTTGGCAAACGCAGCGAATGATGCATCAGAGTCTCCTAGCCCATGAAAGAGGATGAGAATGGACGTTGTCGTCTCTGGAACTTCGGGAAATACCAGTGAGACATGTAAGGAGGGCTGAAGGTGTGCAAAGTCTTGGGGCTTTGGTATGCGCGTGGGCATGATGCATGTGCAATCGATACTTAGCTGAACTAGGCTGGAATTTAAATAATTAGATGCTCATACTAGGGAGAATACGATGCGGATACCTTGATCAAGCCACGCAAGAAATATTGCCCGTAAATGCACAAGGTGGAAAGAGTACATACGTCAGATACCTGTCAGTCTGAGCGACAAGTTTGAGAGTTTACCTAGCTAGGTAGTAGCTACCCAGTAGATAGTATCTCGCCTATCCAGCACTGGCCAGGATGGATGGCCCAGTGCTAGCCTACCTATGCACTGTAAGCAGCTAAGGGCGGGCCAGGGAGCGCCATAGCCGATCAGGCTTAGCTTACTTAGTGGTCTCGCACTGCGTCGACTGCCGCTGACCCCTGCCCAGCCTGCTACACTACACAGATGAATCTCGGCTCACCATGCATTCCGGCCAGGGATTCTCGACTCTTGATAGACATGCTGCAGCTCATACCCGTCCGTCCCTAGTGGCTTTGGTATACAGGACGACGGCGGGAAACAACGGCGCAGCTGTAGACCCAGTCACAGCGACTATCCCAAAACTGACTGCCATTTTATGATCCGCCACAAGGCCCTCATGCGATAGCGCGCCGCGACAAACCCTCGAGTCCTCCCCCCGAATGCGTCGCCAGCGTGACCATGGCCAACAGGTTTGGCGGGTCATACCGCAACGGCGCCTATGGGAGACAAGATGATGACTACGATCCTTATGGCGACCGCCATGCCACCCCTCCTACCCCTCAGCAATTGACTTCCAGGCCACCACCTCTCGACTCAGGCCGCTTTGCCTCTTCTGCCTCTGCCTCCAGGCGTCAGCGCGCAAATGAAACCAATGCCGAGCGACAGATTACCCAGGTGCTTGAATATATCAAGACCGAGTGGCCGGCCATGGTTGAAAACGACTGCATACCAGTTTCGCTGGCCTTGCAGCTGCTCGACAATAGCTCCGTTGGGCGAGCCCATGAATACAACAGCTTTAAGAAGACACATCAGTATCTGCAAGATTCGCTGAAGGGTATCGTCCATGAGCACCACCAAGGCTTCAACAGCTCCATTGGTACGTTCCATAAGATTCAAGGCAGCATACAGGCATCGCAAAAGCGCGTCCGCCATCTCAAGGAGGCCCTAGCCGCTTCAAGAAACAGTCTGTGTACTTCGGATCCTGAGCTCAAGAAGCTATATAAAACTTCGCAGATGTATGACGAGGTTCTACAAACACTGAACGAGCTGGATGACCTGCGCACTGTACCAGATCAGCTCGAGGCCCGAATATCGGAAAAACGTTTCTTGACCGCCGTGGAGGTCCTGCAAAATGCATTACGGAAGCTGCGGAAGCCCGAGCTCGATGATATAGGTGCTTTATCTGACCTCAGAAGCTACTTAGCGAACCAGGAGACGGCTTTGATGGACATCCTGGTAGAAGAGCTACACGAGCATTTGTATCTGAAATCGCCTTATTGTCAGGAGCGTTGGCAAAGCTTAGCGAGAAACCAAGGTGCCTACAGTCAGAATTATGGTGACTCGGCTGCCATCACTCCTTTCCATTTAGTTCTCGATACCGTAGATCTCGAACAGCCTGTGGCCGAAGACCCGTCCAAGAACCCGGAAGCAGACACATTTTGGTATATTGGTCTCGTCGCTGAGTCTCTCAACAAGCTTGGGAGGTTAGAGAGCGCTGTGGACACGCTAAAGCAGAGACTACCCGTCGAACTTTTCTCTGTGGTAAACGAGACTATTAATGACGTTGACCAAAGACATCCGAGCTCGCTTCGTGGTGGATCCAGTAACACCCAAGGACTTCATATCTACAACACCAGGGAAACTCAGATGCGGGCAGATGTTATTTATGATCTTTTGTGGACGTTATATGGCAAATTTGAAGCCATTGCTGAAGGGCATCGCGTTTTCCACGAGGCTGTCAAGGCCCTCGTTCGAAGGGAAGGCGCTGGAAATAGCTCCTCGCTCCTCGGAAGTTTCAGGGAATTGTGGAACCTTTATCAAAACGAAATACGTTCGCTTCTTCATAACTATGTAACCACAGATGCCGATGTTTACCAATCTGCTTCGTCCCCGAGACACGGCGCAACGTTGAATGGCAACAAAGATACACCAAGAGACAATCTTTTCAAATTCTCGGAAGCGGACCAGAAGTCTGTTGAGATGACAACCGAGTACGAGGCTCTTGATAGCATCATCCAAGCTGCCGTGCCTGGGCTCACCTCCAACTCCCGAAAATCCCAACCAGCTGACAAGAAAGCATCTTTGATCGGGAAAGAGTCGAGGAAGGGCACATTAGGAGGAAGTTTTGACAATAGAAATACACCGGGCTCCTATAAATCTCTTGTCGAGCCCAGTGTATTTAACATGAGTCTTCTTTTACCGCCAACCCTGGTGTTTATCCAGAGACTAAAGGCCATTGTGCCTCCGAGTTCTGATCTGGCGGCAAGCGCACTTACGTCTTTCCTTGATAATTTCTTGGTCAACGTTTTTCAGCCTCAATTAGACGAGACCCTGGGCAAGCTCAGCGATAGTGTACTGGGCGAGGCTGACTCATTCCAACAAGATTCAGACTGGCGCTTAGTAGCACGACGACCTATTTTCAAAGGAACGACCGCGTTCTTCAACGTCGTCACAGCCTTTTGTCGTATGCTTGGCACCATTCCTCATGACCAGGCCCTCAGTTCTCTCATCATATCCCAAATGAACCGGTATTATGAAAGATGTTTCACGTGGTTCAAGTCTTTGGTTGCCAAGGCCCAAGATACAACTAGCGCAGTGCAACCCCTACGTTTCTCAGCAGAACTTGCGATTACTGAGGGGGAGATTCAGGAAACTATGCAGAGGCTCTGGACGTCGGATAACCTAGACCTTGAACTCCTAGAAAAAGAAGTTGGGCTGCTAATTATGCGTACCAACGAACGTCCGCTTGGACCCAGTGACGTGATTCAGGACCGGGACGTAATCTCGTCTTTGTGCCTCCTCTACACCAGTATGAAATGGCTTTCGACCAAGATTGTTGGTCTAAGGCATATCACTCGGCAGGATACCGATTCATCACAACCCATCATGCCAAAAGATCAAAACCGGCGTTGGACTCTACTAAACGATCCCAGCAAGGCTAATGGAGAGCAACAAGGCCCTGTGTACTTGCCTATGACACAAGATACTGTTCAGTAAGTACATATACACTTCCCCCTTACCTCGGAGTAATGATAGCTAACCAGTCTGTACAGGTCTTTTGACAGAATTGTTTCATCGTACGAAGAGCTGGCGGGCACCGTACTTCTTACACTCCATATGGAGATCCGCTGCCGTATTATTCAGTCACTGCGCGTGGCTCTGTCACCTGAGACCGCACCTTACGTTCTTGGTGATCGCGAGATCAAGGAGCCCGATCCACAAATTCTATCGTTGAACGCTGAACTTATCGCCTACGACGAGACGGCAGTACGCTTCCTTCGTGATCGTGAGGTGGCCTTCATACGAACCGGTCTTGGTTTGCTCATCAACACGTACCTTATTTCAAACGCGCTTTCTACGCAGCCAATGAACATGCGCGGCTGTGAACGGATGCAGCTTAACATCCTCGTGCTCCAACAAAACCTCAAGAACATTGAGGCGGGTGTGGATCTCGCGAGGGCAGCCAACTACTACGGACTATTCGAAGAGGGCGCTGACGCGATCGTAGAGAAGGCGAAACGAGACAAAGAACGAGAGGCAGATGAGGGTTCTATACCCGAGACAGAAAAGTTTAGCTACGATGAGCTGAAGGCCCTAGTAGAGCTATGTTACAGTGTACAACTTGCAGATCCGGAGAGGGGAGTCAATGCGGCTGCAAGGAGGCAGATGGGGGAGAAGGTTTTAGCACTGAGCGAGTACATGTGGCAGACTTAGTTGTATATTTGAAGTATTTAAACAACATAGATGCCCTTAAGCTTTCCGAATGGAACCAGCCATAAAAGGAGCTGCTTCATTTTCAGCTATCTAGCTAACTGTCACGTGACGAGTACAGCTACGCAGAGCGGCTCCTGCAAGCCCCTGGCAGACACCCATCTAATATCTAAGATAGCCAGTAACGATCTAGTACAGGGAATGGATGCAAGGGCCATGTACCTAGCCTGTGGCTTGGGAAGCGTGTTGGCGTTGGGCTGTGGCTTTAACGAACAGACGCCTGACACGAAGCGACAGCATGTCATTGGCTCATTATCATTATTCTTATTATATATCGGTAGTCAAAGTTGATGTATAGAATCTAGCGAAACGGCATTGCGAAATTGATCTAGTCTAGCAGTAATGTTACTTATCTTTGTGACAAGACCACAATATAGAGCACAAAGCACGTGATAATTTCCAGCTATCTAGGTAAAGCTGTCCTTGCTGTCGGCTTTCTGAGCCACCGAGAGAGCGAGAAACAAAGGCGCTGTGTAGGCGTCACTACCTGGAGAGAGATGACTGTCTTGTCGCTGCTATATCGCAATCGGTAAAACCAACAGAGCAGCCAAGACTGACTTTCTACGACAGACGAGTAGCAAAGAGATGGAACTGACGTATGGGCAATGTGACGGTGTGACGTTGGAAGCCAGGGGTACCTATAGAGTGCATGACGATGATGATGATAACATGGCAACTTTGTTAAAGCAATCTGCATTTATCCTAGGACAAGGCACTAACTGCCGTTAAACATTATTCTCATTCACTACTAGGCAGTTTAGGGGCTACTAGGGAAACCTATCGGCGGCATATACCTATTCTCCTTAGTGAAAGCCAGATACAATTTGCAGAGATATTATTGTATTCACAAACACAGAAATGGCCTGCTGGCGACCCAAGATGCCAGGAAACACCCTCTTTCAAGCGTCTTGGCAAGCAAGACAAGGTACAGCTGATGTTGCCAGGAGAAGAGTGACGCCACGGCATGGCGCTGTGGGGTGGGGGATGGTTAAAGGATGGTGCAGAAGGTACTATACTGCGTACCGCGGTACCTATACTTCCAGATATGTGATTGGTTGCAGTACATTTGCTGCGAAGCCATTTCGGGCTTGCATGTTTATTACGGCCGTTTCACTCTGGAAGCCAGGGGGAATGGCACGTAATTGTGAGAGTCCGAAGGAGAGAGTGAAATGAAAGAGAGGGCCTTGTGAGGATTAAGCAATAAAATAATTCAGAATCATCTCTTACTGCGAGATTAGTTTCATCAAGATTAAGTTTTTTTTTATTTTTTTATTTTAACAGTATGTCTAAGGGAGCTAGGTGTTGATTTGGTTAGTGCTCCTAGTTACCTCCCTAAATTTCCTCATCGTTGCCCCTAAAACGACGCGAGCGGCCAAGCTTAACCCCTAAATTTGAGTGAATGGGAACGGTTCAGTGTATGCTCCCCCTCACCCGCCGATTGTTCTCTTATGTGCGTGATTCCAAGCGCGTAAGCCACCAACTAACTGACAAGTGACAATCCTCCAGAAACTTGAATTGAACCCTCCTCCGACCCAAACTCGCCTCTCCCTCAATAACCTACCTCCCTCTACCTCTTCCTATCTCGTAAACCAACTTATTGACCCTTCAGCTGGAGCAACTTATCAAGAGAAAACTCATACCACGCTAAATTCTGTTTTACCGCTACCTCGTCTGTCCCCATTCACTCGTTTGTTTTTATTCCCTTTCTTTGCTGGGGTTGCTTTCTCCATTGTTCCACGCACCCCTGTCAGTCGCCTCCTGAGAAGCAATAGCCAAAAAGGGTGTCATAGCAGCGCAATCGAAACCACGGAGATTGCTCGTTCACTAGCATAATCGAAAAGAATACGACTCGATCGCGTCCTCGAGACCCATTCCTTTCTGCAGTTCTGTCCTCGATCTGGCCTCCGGCCTTTGATTTAGCTATCAGCAAAAAAGAAACCGTTCGCCGGTACCCTATACCTATCTAGATTCGGGAGTGCGGAATCGCGTCAGAACCAGACCGTTAGGAACTCCTATGTCTTACCGCTGCCTTTAGTTGCGCGATCCGGCTTCCACCCTCTCTTTTACCCAAACACAAACTTGTCCGCGGCACATCTTTCTAACAATTGACCCAAGCCGTCGTAACAAGTGGTTTACCTAGCCAAGAGCAGTGTTGACAACATGGCGTGAGTCTTTTCCTTGGGCATTATCTTTGACTACAAGCTGACAAAATACTCCAGTGGTAATATAGGATCGGCTTTCCGTTCCTTTTGGCATACAATGACCAGCTATGACCGACGTAAGTTACTGCTACGTTCTTGAGAGCCACACTTCGTTACTAAAATATCGACTAGACTCAAACTTTGACGCTCCTCATCGAACCGGCGGCCATGTACCTCTCAACCGGCAAAGCACGTTAACATCAGTTGCCACTGCCCTAGAATCTCGAGCCGATATCACAAACCCATACGCTGACGAGCTGGGCCGGTTGTCCAACCAAGCCGATGGCACCGCGTACATGGGAGCGGGCATGCCTTCCGCATCCCCACTCTCAAATGGATCCAACGGTCCGTATTCTCCAGGTTTGAGGTCATTCAACGCTCGACGACAAAGCTCTAAGGATGACGGCTTCGAGACTGTGAGCAGTCCTGGTGACATACAAATGCAATCCTTTGCCGACGGTGCTCCACCAGCGCCTCCTGTCAGTCACTCATGGAAGCGAATAGATCGATGGGCTGAAGAGAATTATCCTGAGCTTTATGACCAGCTCTGCGAAGGTTGTACAAATAACGACTTGATTGAGCTAGAACATCAGCTCGATTGCTCACTACCCCAAGACGTGAGGGACTCTTTGATAATTCATGATGGTCAGGAGCGTGGTGGCATGCCAACTGGTATCGTCTTTTCCTCTATGCTTTTGGACTGTGAAGAGATGGTACAGGAGTGGGATCAATGGCGGAGAGTGAATCAACAATATCTGCTCGAGACTTCAGTCACAAAACCTGCCGTTCCCTCGAAAGCATTTGGTGGCAGCAATGAGGCGTCTTCTTCTCGGTCCGCACCGGGCTCGCCAGGCTCCCAGAAAGGGTCTTGGCGACAAGATCTTCAGGCCCGGCAAGACTCTGTTCCTGCTGGCGCAGTCCAACGAGCATACGCACATCCAGCTTGGATCCCACTTGTGCGAGACTGGGGTGGAAATAATCTGGCTGTGGATTTGTCACCAGGCCCGACTGGTACTTGGGGCCAAATCATTCTGTTTGGACGGGATTATGACATCAAGTACGTTGTCGCCAGATCGTGGGGCGCTTTCCTTGCCATCCTTGCAGACGATTTGAACAGTGGGAAGTGGTTTGTTGATGAAGAGACCAATGAGCTTAAGCTACGCGAGTTTAAGACTACTCGCGTTGAGCCCTCCTATTTTGACATTCTGCGTTGGCGTATGGATCAGAAGCACGGGCGTACTGCCAAAAGTGTGGCAAAGCGCAAGTCTGGCGTACCAGCCGGCGCTTCATCCCCTGGCGGCTCCCCTTATTCCAGCCCCGTCGACGCCAATGGAGACGCTCGCGGAAGGTCATTGCAGCGACTGAATAGCCCGTCGCCATTAGTGAGTCCGGCTCGTCTTGGTTTTGGGAAACCGAGCCCACTTGCGCGAGTTGCTGAAGAGACACCACATCCCGAACCGAAATTGGTTACCCATGGCATCAAAGAGCCCAAGCTCGTGGAAGTTGAAACCCCAAAAATAGGTAATGACCCTAGTCTGGCTACTAAGCTTGACGGGTCCGATGTTCAAGGCAAAGAATCCTCATCGTTAAAGACAGAGACAGATTTGATCAACGGCCACGTGGACGACATTGAAGGAGCGATGAAGACCATAGAAATCTGATGAACGTTCCACGACAAGCTACGATAGGCTATGCGCCACGAAAGTTACATAGACAGCAAAAGGGCGGCGTTTAAGGCGTCGAATTTGGCGGATGTTTCGATATCCAGCATCATTCCGCGAGCAGTCAGGGCTTTTTCTCTCTTTCGCGGCAACACCCTCTAGATTTTGCGGCCTGCACAGTCCTGCATGGTTGGGCTTTCATTCATCGATGCACAGGGATTTGGACACCCTTTCCTTTGCATCCACCATGACGAAGCTTGAACTCGGTTTCAATGCGCGCCTGAGGCCATGGGTGGTTTTTCGATTCTTGTACCAATACCCCATTTGGCGAGCTTTACTTCATCAAACTCGGCTGCTTGCCGGCAAGAGGTTATTATTGTTCCATTAGGGATCTGCGCATCAGCTTCTCAGGCATACATAGGGAAACGCCACAATGGCGAAGTGTACAAAAGAGAGAGGCGTTACTATTCTTTTTACGCCCTGCGACGGGCCGGGTTAATAGATCTGATGAGTAGCCTTAGTCGTTTAAAGGAGCTTCACATAGGGCGTTGGAGGTAGCAACATCTATACAGTCCTTTCTTCCAAGATTCTCTGAGCTGCTACACCTGCGTGTCCTTGTGCGCTGGCCTTTGGGTTATGTAACGAGGCACGTAGTAATAGTATTAAATTAGTTCATAATATAATGCCATGCGATCAATGCACGTCCACCATATGGAAGGTTCAGGTAGTCATTGAACTGTTAGCTCAGATAAGTACAAATAGTAGGTATGTAGATATGCATTTATGTTACTCCACCTCCCATCATGCCGGCATAAAGCGCTTGTATTAAGAGCTGCCCAATACTGGTCACGTGATGCGGTTCTGCAGAGATGCGCCTGCCAAGGCCGGGCGTCATCAGCCTCGGACCTAGTTAGTGTAAGATCCAAGCTTCGCTCCAGCTTAACTTCAGCCTACTGTAATCAACAAGGACCCGTCTTCCCTTCGCACCTCAACTCTAACTACGGTTGTGCACACGCCATATCATACTAGCGGCCTCTACCTCTCTTTCCCGAGCATTCAGCTACCGACGCGTGAGCTTGGTCTTGAATACGAAATATCACGGGTACCTTGAACCGATTCGGATCTTTAGCATCATGGAGGAGGACCGCCTCTGGAAGTTCGGCAAGCCGGCCTGGCTCAACAGCGTCTTCGCGCGCAATGCTGGCGTGTACTCAGCCGGCGCTCTGGTGCGTTAATCTATACCTGGCCTGTCCAAGCACCCCGAATACCACCTCTGTTCCCCTCGTTATGCATCAACGGTCCGAAATCTAGCGCAGAGGAGACAAGACATGGCTAACTTGCAAGACCCCCCGCTGTAGTTCTCCCTCGCCTTCTACGTTCTCATCGATGCCGCCGTGTGGTCCAAATCTCGGCTCAACCAGTCCGACGTACACGTGACGTTCATCGACTGGCTGCCTTTCATCTTCAGCTCGCTCGGCATGCTCATCATCAATTCGGTCGAGAAGGCGCGCCTGTCGGCCGACTCATTCAGCTACTCCGGGTCCGGTGTCGCCTGGAAGGCCCGTGTTGTGCTGTTCTTGGGCTTCGCGGCCCTGGCGGGCGGCATGGCGGGCGGTGTCGTCGTCTTCGTCCTCAAGTTCGCCGTCCAGCAGGTCGGATGGCCCATGTTGGGTATGGGGGTGGAGAATATCGTTGCGAATGCCCTCGTCGGCCTCTCTTCCGTTGTCCTGTGGGTCAGCCAGAATATGGAGGATGAATACAGCTACAACCTGGCACTTTGAGGGACTCTAGCGTTTTCATCCATTAAACGGTCACTTGGAATTTATGGGGAAGATACAGATGCGCCGGGCGCTGTAATCAAGAATATGGTTTCGCATGGTTAACGAAATTGCGAGAGGTGACTGCAATCGCGGTATTAATCTTATGCGGTAGGACATCTCATTCAGTTTAGGTTCAGCTGTGCATTCTTCCTACAAATTGCGCTGTTGAGTCCTTTGATCTTGCGCTCTGCAAATATGGGCATCTTGATAGAACCCGGTGTCTCCCCGCAATATTCCTTGTATCTTTACCGAGGGTGGCACAAGGGAGTTAACAGCATTTAATCTAGCGAGGAGTCAACATGAATTTAATAAGTAAGCAGCATGTGGCATTCCTGCTTCACCGAATCGGACAATTGTGTGCATATATGTGGTCCGGTTAACTGAGTTGCGCCATGGGGAGTAAATACTATGTATGAACTACTCACTAGCTTGGTATGTGAAGATGCTATCTCTAGCTAAGGTCACAACACAGATTTCATTTTGGTCACAGATAATCGAGAATAACAGACGAGCTAAGCCACGGCAAGTGCTAATGGTGCCAGAGTACGAACAGCTTTTGAAACATCTAAACTGCAGTTGACGGTGTCTTATCGCCAAGACGAGGCCTCATGCCTAGTTGGGTGAGAATCGGCATTCAAAATTTCCAGTGGCATTTATCATAGAGGAAAAGTCATACGGGACTTGGTTCTGGTGATTCAACTCAGTCGAGAATCTCTCCAGACTTTCCACCCACTGAAGTCTTTTCCCGGCCGGTAGTACGTGTTGAGTAGCACAAGAAAATTAAAAAAACAAAAAAAGGGGCACTTCATATTCCGGTTACAAACTACCTCGATAGTATCAGTCTATACCATTGTATAAGAATTATCAACACTAAGTTTGCCCATTAGCTAAACTACTTTACAAGTCCCAATCCAGAGCTGATTTTATAGCTGGGTCCGTCTTCATCGTCACTTCGAGATCAAAATCTCCCGAACAATATGCAAACCTGCCGTCGCGGGTTGCGCCTATAGGCCGGACAGGTCCAAGGTAGAGCGTGGCGGGACCTTCTCTTCCTTGGTGGGCTTGCAGTCCATGTTGGCCAAGTCCTCATGCCAGCTGCCCATCACATACAAGCCGGGGACTCCCCTCGGCCAGGATCGCGTCGCTCATAAAGTATCCACCGCCCCTCGCAGACGTACCCCGGGCACTTGGGGGTCGGCATGTCTTTTTCCAGGGGAAGTCGGCGGGGCAACGGCGCGAACGCATCGGCCTTGACCTTCGCCCGCCGGTCCTGTATCGATCGCTCGCTCGCTCGCAGGGCGTCAGGCTTTGGTACTGCGACTGCAACGTCGCCCGCCGCAGGTCTTCGGGGTCGGTGTACATGGAACGCATTGCCGTCGGCCCTGGAGCGGCGGAAGAAGCGCCGCCGGCAGCTGGAGTGGTGGGAATGTCGGCGAAGCCAAGTGTCGGGGGAGCCCTGCTGACAGTTGTTGCGCTGCTTTGTAAGCTCTTACTACTCCTAGGCGGCTATAGCGTAAATTAGTATCGTTGTAGAAAAGGCGTTCTTTAACTGACCTGTTCCCTGGCAAAGATTTAGGTTCTAAGTAGAGGGCTAGCCCTGGCGGTTGCAGTCGCTTGGACTCCTGATGGTAGAAGAAGGGCTCGAGACGGACTCGCCTTACTTACGGTCCCAGGAGCTTTGCTCGTAGGTTGTGGCGGCATGGCCGTTCCTGTCGCTCCTGATTTGGGTTTGGGCACTATTGTTCGCGGTACCGCGGCTGACGCTACGGAAGCCGGCAAAGGAGCTTGTGATGGTCTTACTGATCCTGGTGCGGCAGAAATATAAGTGCCGAAGGCTCTCCCAGATACCGATGCGGCTGGTTGACTCGGCGCCTGGTTTAGTGGCACAGTTGGAACTAACGGGTTTTATACGTGCTCGAGGACGGGGCACGAGACGGTGCTTTGGGGGGCTTATTGGACATGGTGATGGCGTAGAGTGTACTTGAATACTCTTTTAATGTTTTTTTTGTGAGGTAGTCCTGGATATACGACTGCGGATCTCTTTGGTCTCTAGTATGTTAAGCTTGTTGACTTAATTGAGGAAAATATGAGAGAGGTTGAAAAGCCACCAAGGGTTGCAAATATATACAATGTACTCAGAGATATAATTACTACACAGAATAGATGCTCGTGATACTTCGCATTTAACTAGGACGCGCGTCTCCTAATCAATAGTGCGCATAATTACGACTCAGAATGCTAGATAGCGCGCTGCATTGTCATATAGAACGGAATTCTCAATCAACCTACGTATAGTGCGTCACTGCGGATTTGGAATATAAGTCTTTGGGACTGGTATTAGATTTTCTATGCGAGCACCCATTATACTTGCACACTCTCAATTATATCTAGGGCCACCAGTCCTCGACCTCAGGGTGTCTTAGCAAGAGTGGTTCGCTGGTAATCGATGACTAATCGCAAATCTTATGAGAGACCTATATTAAAAAGCAGACCAGTACCCGAACCTTTTGGGATATTACACATTCGTGCGCAAGAACCGGAAGCCTCATATCGAATCTCGTGAACTATGACTTATGTCACTACTGATATTGTGGCAATAGGCCATGATTTTGTGTTATTTATTATTTGCTTTCTCTTGTCGCAGATTCAGGGCTGGGTTTGAGGCGTCATATGCCACGAAATAGTTGGGTCATGATGCTCAGTTTTGTATCTGCAGGCAACACTGCTGATTCTTGTCACCATTATGGATATAATAAGCAAACACTAGGTCTTCTCGCTAGGAATATTTTAGACACTTAAACCTAAGCTCTGCATTGTAGACAAAGTCCCTCCAGTTGGTTCTTTATTCTGTTCGCTTCCTCGAACATGCAAGATTCTCTGCTTTACCTATCCAATGGTCTTCCACAGACATGCGTCACCCAACAGGCGGGAGACTTGAATAAAAGAAACTACAGCTAGCAAATAAAGCCATCAACAATACAACTTAAGACCGGGAGCTTACGCTTGCTTGATACTCGGGCTGCCTGTGGTACAACGGAAACCAGAACAGTGCCGCGTCCTAGCAAGTACGGGTGTGATAAAAACCTAGAACCTTTAGTACGGTAATATCGCATAATTACTCGTCTCCATTATTAAGATCGTACATAGTTGAGGCATCAATGCTATCTTGGGACTTCTCAGTGCAGAGTTTAACTCCCGATACACGCCATTGTATCGTGGCTGACGTCTGTAACCGATTATGAACAGCTACGCGAGAACTCACTACAGCTTACATCTGGACCTACCGGCATGCTACAACGTCAACTGCTCTAGTAGTGCTCCCATGCGAGCTGTGCACCTCTTTGAGGGTGATTGTCAAAGTCTTGAGCATAGGCAGATTTCTTCTGCTCGAATCGTAACTCCTCTAAATTGTGAAGCAGGCTGGTCAACCTTCTTACCCTTTCACTTGGGTCAGCGTTCCCTCGAAACTGGCGAGGCGAGTTAAAGCCCCCTCATCTCGAATACTTTTGCAAGATACCACGCGCCTCAAGTTCAAACGCACTTTTTAGGCCAGTTACGGCACAAGGTTTATCCCAACGATCTCGTCTGAGACTCTCACACCGTCAGCCTCGTCCACAGCAGCCACAGCAAAAAGCCAAGAAACCGTCGATGCCGGCCAAAGTTCTGAAAAGCCAACCATTGCTGGACCACCACCTAGGCTAGCAGTCACAATCATTATAATATAGGTGCTGGCATCATGCCTCTGTGCGTTACGACTACGGTAATGCCTATATTCAAAATTATTGCATGTCACATAGAGAGGTAATGGAGGCGATGACAGAAGAGTAAACTAGTTAGAAGGGATAATATGGCGCATCGGCGTTGATTAAAAGCTACTCTCAGGTTCCAAAGGATGCAATGAGTAGAGTTGTAGTACAAGTGCACGTTGTGTGCCTGAATCGACTTAAGAGTACAGCTCATCAGTTTCGCTACTGGTCTGTTTCTAGACCATTGGTCCACATTGGGAGATAAAATTTCGTGTTTTCGTATACAAGAAATGTCACCCATGTCGCAGGCATAACTCTCACCACGCCGGGTATGATTCCGCGGTAGAAGCCTCGCCACCCCTCTTCCGTCCATGTCCTCTTTACTACCCCCCGAATCCCCCGCCCGAATCGTTCTTCGGCGTCGTAGTTTTGAAGACGGCTTCGAATGACCTGATACGGATAGGTGACCGCGCCGGCTATCAGCTTGGACACGCTCGACATCACCAGCGTGGCCTCGTTGGTTATCCGCGCATCCATTCCGTGGCCGTCTGCGCGGCCGGACCCTCCTCTAGCATTCCTCTGCCGGCGGGCCATGTACATCCTCTTAAGCGGATCGTAGACCGTGAACTGGACAGCCCCGTGCGACACGCCGAACAGGCTGATTCCCAGGCCGCGGTAGAACCCTCTCCAGCCCTCGGTCCGCAGCAGTTGAGCGGCGCCTGCCCACATGCTCGGATACGCGCCGGCCGCACCACGATTAGAAGATAACATCCGTGTCTTCAGGACCCATATGGGGTTGGTGAGGACTTGGGTGAAGATGCCTGCCACGCCCGACGCCACGAAGTGGTCCTGCGGTGCGAGTGCGACAACGGTGCCGCCCCCGGGCGACTGGCCTTTGACGGCTCGGATCGCACGTTCAGCCTGAGCCTTGAAAAAGAAAAACGAGGCCCAGCTGGACGCGTTTCCCAGCAAATTCGGCGTAAGCCCGCGGTACAGGGCGGCGACGGGATGCGGCGTCCTCGTCAAATCACGGATCACCGAAATAGTGGTGAGGTTTGGAGGACCCGCAGCATGGCTACGGTGTACTACTTCATTGTTAGCCAATCAACGGCCCGGGGTGACCGGCGGAGGAGGAGGAGGAGGGTGAGGTACTTTGCATGCGGGTTTTCACGATGTCCAAAGGATGAACTACCAGGGTGGCCACGGAGCCCGCGGTCAGACCGGCAAAGGCCTCAATAAAGGCGGGAGAGAGGCCCGCATCATTGCGCGTCATAGAGACGAATTTTAAAAAAACTTAGTAATTACATTATGCATTGGTAATTTCTAAGTGCACTCAAATGCCGGAACAAGCGACGGATATGTTGACGAATAAGTTCAGTGTATATTTTTTTTCCCTCCATATAAGACTAATCCACATAAGTATTCATTTGATAAAACAATATACCAGATAATAACATATTGACCCACCTATATAGTGATATTACTGCACTACTTCTATCTTGCTGGCTGTTAGAGAAATTAGTTCATTCAAGGATAGCTCACATTCCCTACATAGTCTTTGGCCACACGACAAGTACTACCAATAGTCTTCATCACTGAGTTTAGCTTATCTTAACCGTCATGGCGGCAGCCACGACAATGACGACGACGACAGGAACGGTGGCTGCGATGGCTACGGAGACAGCCAACATAAATGCCAACGCACCTGAAGTGTCAATAGTGGTTGAGTTCACGTATATTCCTGTCACTCCCCCCGTCTGCCTTAGTCCGGTCACTGATGGGTGAGTGGGCTTCTAGGGGTGGGTTGGAAATGCTGTTCTCAGATCAACGTCGGCATGTGCTCTCCATACCAGCAACAGACAAAAACAACAAGGCTGTGACCATCTCCTATCTCATAGATTACCTGAGTGATAATGTGATGAAGGATACTCGGAAGGAATTGTTTGTCCTAGACGATCATCTGTAAGTCCCTCCTGTTCACCGCCTAGCTGTAGAGCTCTCTTTCCAATAAATCGCCGTACAGCCGCAGGCGGTCTGATGATTCTCATGTCGAATGCCTCTGTAGCCGACCGACAGACGTGACATTCAAGCAGGCTGACATGGCATTTCAGGCGACCAGGTATCCTGGTTTTGATCAATGACGCCGACTGGGAGTTGGAAGGAGAAGAGGCCTACGAGATCCAGAATGGCGACAACATCCTATTTGTCTCAACGCTGCATGGAGGCTAGCCTGTTGACAGCCATATCGTGTCATGCTGGGGCTAGCCCCAACCTCACCGTTGGCCCTATCGCACACTTTCTGCTGCAAGTAGTAAGGATGAGCCCGGTACAGCCGGTTACCGAGGACCGCACATCCATCTCACGATGCAACGTCAGTGGTGTTTGCATTCCTCCAGACCATTCTCCGCTGCTACTCTACCCCGCGACTCTGCATGTGAAACATGGTTGATATACAATGCGGTGAACGCGCAACGTGCGGCTAACTCAACTACGTTATTTCTGTGCCTCTCACTCTTGCCAAGGCCTGTGCCTAAAGCCTTGCGTTGGTGATTCTGCCAAGCCCTTTCAAGCACGAAGGGTCGCGTATGAGTACAGATTCGGCTATTGATGGCATTTGGGTGACTGCATTAATCCCCACCCGTATGCATAACTCCAACTTGATTCATTATTTAGGTAACAGCTTCTAGATGCAACGCCACGGCATAGGTTTTTTCCCCTTCCTTTAACGATTAGGGTGGCAGCATGGCTCAACTATGGTTCGATACTTCTCCGCTCGCTTAAGTACGCTGCTATCGATCGTGTTTAGCGCTCAGTCTGCCCCGTGGTATCCAAAAGGGGCCTGCTCGCAGGCAGAGAGAAATACAAGCAAACCGAAATAGTGAATCGGACAGGCTAGCTACCTCACTAAGAAAAATGTGTACATGCCTAAACTTACTCTGTAGTACGCCGTTCGGACTTTGTAGCTTGTTACAAGATGACGCTGATGACAGCACGTGCTTCATTAAGGCCTACGTTTTCTTGCTAGAACTCGGTGGTAGTAGATGGGAGATGTGGTCTATGTTTGCAGGAAGGGTGCCATCAAGCGATGCCTCCCGCTTGGACGGATGCCGCGGATAGGATTCCGTTGACAGGGCTCGTCCATGAAGAGACACGCTACACCTATTGCATACATGAATTTTGACTATGTACCGTCCAAGGTAACATTGTCAATAGCTAAAGTGAATTTGCGTCAGAGGACCCTTCGTGAAGATGTTTTTTTTTTTTGGAGAATATTTAGCAGCCACGTTTATCGAGACGAGACCCGAGCATTACTAACAGACTTGGTCATTTTCGTTCTCCACGAGAATTTACTACCTATGCAATGTTCCTAATTTCCCTCCGTAGCTCCTTTTCCTCGCCCTAACCCCTAGAATAACATCCCAGCCGGACCCCTTCTAGGATCCCCGTCCCTTATGCAGCTGCCATCTGTGCTTGGAGAGTAAAGCATTGTCAACCCAATAACGACAGACCGCCAAACCAAGTGAAGTACATATTGGATATAACAGGACAACCATACTTTAGACAGAAAGACCAAAATCTTGAAGACTAACAGAAACGTAGAAAGCAAAAAAAGCCAACCAATGTTTGTTCATGTTTGTTCGTGTTTAGTTCAGACAGCCTAACCAACGCCATGCGATATTCGATATGCATCTACGTTTGCAAAGCCGTAGTGCAGAAAGTCAGACATCCTACCGACCCAGGTTAAAAAGGGGTGTGTTGACATGGCCTATTAGCGCCTCCCTTTTTTAGAATTGCGTACAACGCCGTAATGAAGAAATAAAAAGCCCCCCCGACAACCACTCTTCGAAGTAATAGTTTCCCTGGCCATCTCATTGATCCTTCCCAATTCATCTCTAAGTGTGACAGCACCATGGCTGATCAGGCCGGATCGATATAACATAGGACTCTTGGGTAAATCAATTGAGAGTGGAAAGCATAATGGGAAAACCGAGATTCGAAGTAATTATCAGAAAATTAGGAGAAAAAAAGAGCAAAACCCCTCGCCAAGTCTTTAACGATATTTGGTATCTCAGAATTCGAATCGTGCTGCCCCCGTAAAGCTGAAAATTTGCCCGCCCATTCTCATTTTCTATAAGTATAGATGGAGTTGCTGTTTCTAAAGGTGATGGCGGCGATGCTCTCCCCTGGTTATAGTTCGAGAAAACACTGTTGTATGGTGGTCGGTCATCGTTGCCATATTGATGCAATGCCATTGTCAACATTCTGCAAGACCAACCTACTTGTTAATACATTCGATCCTGGAATGCGAGACTGCGGCTATGGTCCTCGTACATACCGCCAGGAGAACTGGCCGGTGTCATGGTGCCGCTGGAGATACTGGTTTGATCCATATCGTACACACCATACACGTGAGCATCCCGAGCAGCCAGAAAATCTTGTCCTAAGTTGTTCCGTTGTATACCAAAGTGACTGAACCCCATCGAATGGGGCAGACCGTGTGACACGGGGAATGGAATGTGTTGTAGTTCGGGGGGTGACTGGATGGAGCAATGATTCGACAGACCACCGGGCCGAGGGATCAATTCGACCCTACACTCCTTGCCTCGGCCCTTTATCCCTTTGTTGCTGTTCTTGTGAACTGTCAGAAAATAATTCCACAGTTCGCGATCATCTTCCGACATTTCGGTAACGGAACTCAAGTTGGAAAACTTAAGTTCTAGCTCGCGAAGATGTTCCTTGTGATAGTTGTTTTGGTGCGTCTAGTAGAACCGGAGTCAGCAGTGTTTTTGAAGCATGGAACTGGCTTCGCGTGGGTTAATCACCTTCAGGTTGCCTCGCGAACTGAACGACTTGCCGCATGATTTCAGTATGCAACGGAACGAGTTCCGCCTGAAGTGTGTCTCTAGGTGAGCCGCCAGGTTGCCTTTCTGAGGGAAAGCCTTTGTACACCCTTGCACGTGGCATTTGAAAGGCCTCTCGCCCGTGTGGCGTCGCTCATGTGTCTGATGGATCGATTAGTGTTATTCAAAGTAAAGCCTGCTGGAGTTACCTACTCGTAAGTTCCCCTTCTGTGTGAACGACTTGTCACAGCCAGCAAATGTGCATCTCTGGACGGAAAATGTCAGCCCCTCTTCGGGAAATATCCAATAAGAGTCTTACATGAGGTCTTTCGCCTGTATGTGCTCGATCGTGGATATTAAGGTGGGTAGTCTGTGTGAATCGCTTGTGGCACTTCTTCCTGCGACAGGCATGAGGCTTGTCTTTCAGTGCTGTATTGCAGGCATCATCTGCCTTCAGCTCCTCTCGATTGGTAGATATCTCAAAGTTTCTCCTATCCCCGCTGTGCTGAGGCGCAGGTTGCGCAACTGAGGTGGTGGTCACCCGGTCAGTTTTCTGCTGAATAACCTTCATCAACTTGTCAATGTCTGTGTGAAACACGACATCGTGTGCTTGACCCTCCGCGGTGTTTGGAGTGATTGACTTTGAGTCCTTTGGTTTGTCGAAGGGCTGAGGCTCACTCTTGACAACGGGACTCCGACTCAAAGATTCTGCGTGTGGGTGGTTCGCCTCTCCAAGGGGTTCAGGCAGCTCTTGGATACACGTAGAAGCCATGTCTAGTTGTGGCCGCCCAGCTGGATACTGTTTTGAGGATGACACGAACGATTCTGAAGCTTGGGATGCATACGCATTAAAGACGAACGTATTATGCACAGGGTAATGTGTTGCTGGCATGGGAGTCATAGGCGCCATGGTGTAAGATTGCTCCAAAACAAAAGATGGTGGTATGGCCGGCCGTGAGGTAGCAGTACTCTGTGACCTCGAGTCGTATTGGATGTGACCAGAATGATCCATCATAACGTAGTCAGGGCCGGGTTGATGCGGCGGCCATCGTTGCCAATTTTGAGTCTCTGGTCGGTTAGGAACGAGAGCCATATTCGTATGCAAGGGGCTCTCAGTGAACAAGACCAACTCAGAGCTCTTATTGTATATTGCCGTTAGCGCGGGTGGTTAGGTGACGAGATATTCACCTTGATACTAGAGGCGGTTGTGTTGGCGTAGTAGTCGACGCAAGGTCAAAGCGGTTCTGAGTGAGCAGAGTAAAAGCAAAAAACCCCTCCAGACAATAGGAAAGAATAGATGATGGAGTATGAATCGATGAGAAGGTCGTCGTCTACTCGTGCTGACCGAACGGTCTATTAAAGTAGTGGTCTTTGAGAAGACTGGATCAGAAACCATGGTCTGGGACATGAGCGAACGTATATAGTAGTACTTCGAAACAACTCAATGATGTGCAACCGGGGTTCGATCTCGAGCCAATCGACTGGAAACCACACCCCCAGGGGAGCGAGATCTTGGGATCGCTGGGTATGCAGGTGGGTACAGAACCAAAAAGAGCCTGACTAGTCTGATGAGGCACTGAGGCTTGGGCTTGCTCATATCAGAGACCCCCCACCCCCGGCTTGTACTTGGGATGTTGTCCATGGCGCTTTACACGAATGGCTAGTGGTTAAGAAAGAAACTTGCATGCTGTATGGGCCCTCGCAGACAGACAGGGAGCTGCCCTAGACGATGAAGTGACAGGTCGGTTCGGGACGGCGAGACACTTGGCTTTCTCAAACAAGACAGAAGAGGAATCATATCTAGCACTAGACAACACCAGGTGTGGCAGGTTACAGGCCCCTCTGCGCAATGGGATGTCGTCTGCAGTAGTACTACCGCGAGGGTATTTCGGAGGAAAAGCCGAGCAAATGAGACTTGGACATCCAGCAAAGTAGGAAACGCCCAGTGATGGACGGTGACCAGTCCGATTTTTCGAACAACAATGTTGCCGCACCATCGTAATGATTAGTAGTGGTGATTAGTGGTGGTGGTCGCCGTCGTGGTATGTCCTTGCGGTATGTCCTTCTCGCCTTGCACGACGCCATGATTCTGGCCTCCCGGGAGGACTCGCTCTGGCGGCGTCGAGGTCAACATGTCATTTCGGAAAGTGGTGTGTAATCCACCACGGAACAGAGACAAGGGTCTTGGTGTAGGGAGCGAGGAGGCTAACAGCGCCGAGCACGACGACTACTGGTAGTTTCCGGGGTGTCTAGCTGCAAAAAGACGATGGAGTCGCCATGAGGAGCCTCGTCCAAGAATGTACATACTTGCGTACCATGTAGTGCTCCAAACGAGGGAAAAGACCAGGGCGAGGAGCCGGGTGAGGACAAAGGATGGTACTGGATGGTACTGGATGGCTTGGATGGGCTTGGATGGAGAGTCCAGCGCCTTGGGAAGACAGGCATCCCCTGCAGCTGGAATCTCCCTGCCGGTAATCCCGTTAGGTAAACACCCTTATAGCTCAAAAACAACCTCGTCATCGCCTGCAGATAGCCAACCCCATTACATATTGTTATGCAGTACGGAGTATTATGCTCTATGCTCTATATTCAGAACTAATCTCCAAATGGACAGGGGTTGTCCACCTATCCATCCTCTCTCACTTGCATCACTTACCGTATGGGTTACTTCTATTTACTGTGTCTACTATGTTAATGAGGTCTTGGAAAAGCTAATTAGGTCGCGAATGTGTCGACTCTATTTATCGTCGAATTTAATGTATTTCCTCGCTTGACTGATCAGCCGAGGACGAATTGCGTGATCAGGCAATCCTCGCATTGTAAACTGCGCAATGGGTTCTCTGTCTGCTTGCATCATAGAGCTGAGCGCACAGCAGCAAGGGTAAAATAAAGACGCAACGCTGCGGTGTCTTTGCTGCTTGCAGATGCAGTTATTACTGCGTAGTTGGCTATCTATATAGAAACGAATCCTGAGAAAGTCGGGTGGACCCACGACACTTTGGTCTGGTTGTGACCCAGGGAAACTCTGTGAGCTACTTGACGACTGCTACACAACTTCGTGACCTCCCTCTCGCATTTCTTATATCCCGTATTAGTCGTCCTGTAAAGATTGCACTGGACACGGCATCTATCCACAAGCTGGTGACGTGACGAGGGATGATCTTGATGATGGTGCGCACTTTGCATATGCGAGATATAGAAGGGCTTTCATCATTCATCATTCATCAAGCTCTCTCTGCTCGATGGCCCAGGGGGGTTTGCGCCCACTCATGTAGGTGCGTGCGTGACAGGACTAGGAGTGTAGAGGTGCAAATCTCTCTCGACTCCAACTTGACAGGGATCTAGATCTTGCTGGGAATCAATCAGAGCTTCCGAGATCTCAGATGTGCACAGAGGCACGGTCTTGGCATGTCTTAGCTTGCATAAACAAACGCTTCTCCAACATCGTCGCGACCAATCCTGAAGCATAGTCAGTGAGTGATCCCAAAATCTCGTTTCGAGTCGCCGCACCCAAGACTATAAACGTACATATTAGTCGTTGACGACATCCCCTTGACCTTTGCCGAGTATCATTTTGCATAATTTTGGATGAAAATACTATATAGAGAGCTATCGACGGATCCATCAATAAGGATTGTTTTGGTAAATGGGGTTGTCATAGAATAGCACATAGTCGTATCGACGAGAGCAGCACAAACAGGCGGCCGCGTACTCCTCCTGGGAATACTAGACTACTAGAAATGCGTTCTGGTTGCGATGCTAATGCATTGCATAAATGGTTCTTATCTCAGGACCGGTTTAGTGGACTCTTTCATCCCAGAACGAACTAAACTACACTGATCATGGTATTGATTATCAGTTCTTTCGTGTTCTTAGGGTCGTTTTCCTCCCACGCCATTTTATTGTCATTAGTTTGTATTTGAGGACGGTTTGAACCATACACCTCTCTTCCTTTTTCTGCCTACCCCTCAAATCCCCGGGACGGAGAGACTAGAGGGGGAAACAGCCTTCTGACCGTTGAAACGGCTAGAATGCTCGTCCATTACTATGGCGTGTAGCGGCTCAGACACAGCTGTGCATTGGTGCAATGGCATTCGAGTTTCTTGCCTAGTTTATGCAAATGTAGCGATTTCTATAGCCGCGGTGAGAATTCGTGATTTAACACGTATAGAATTCCGCGTCTAGTTTAAAATCGCTCGAACAGAACTTCATGTACAGAGCTTCCCAGGGACATAGACAAATAAGAAAAGCACTTGCTCTTTTCCCCTACTTGTCTATATTAGGGACTCGCGTCTTCCCCGTCCTCCGATGACGCCCTCCCCCACAAAGGGTTTGATCAGCCCTGTATATATTGGCAGTACCTAGGCAGGTCTCTTCCAAATCTCCGGCTGGCTGTTTGACCAAAGAGTAGATGTTGTGTCATTCAGCCACGCAGCTTTCCCGATCCACGGCTTTGGCTCGATGCCAGCCACTGCGATTCTAGGTCGCCGGCATCGCCGTTTGCACCAAGGTCAAACAGTCTCTCAGACGTCCCATGGTGTACGCATGCACTCCCAGCCCATCATTCTAGCCTAATTTACCCTCTTATATTGATTCTTAGCAAGCATCTGACGATAGACGAACGGCCATAATGGTTGGCCTTCAGAGGCTGGTGGGGCTGGCAACGAAGTGTCGGATAAAATGTGAGCAGTCATGTCTTGGCAAGACTAGTGATTTCTCATCGAGGTACGTCGACGCTCAGCCAAATTGGTTCGCTCTTCAGCACTTGGACTAGTACTGTGAAGGGGCTTGCACAGTACAGACTTAAATAGTCTCAACTTATCGAAACAACGGGGCACTAGGACCGGACAGCCATTCCGACCTGCAGCATCCCGGCTAGTATGGGCGCGCTAGGATGCGTCGTTCCCAGCTGGATGGTTGATGGCAGATCCCCCGCCCAGTCCTCATCTCACCTCATCTGGAAGTGATGACTACCGTGTCTTGTTGCGCTGCTCGGGGCTGCTGTTCACTCCTCAGCGAGGAGCATCATGCCAAGGTGCCCATGACTGCCATGTATCGATCGACAGTAGCTAAGCATAACGGGCTGTCTTATCACAGAGTACTAACTGACATTTACCGCACCCGCCCGCATATAATTCAGTGAGGGACAGCTTTAGCTTCTTGATAGGCTAGACTTTTCCATCCACACCGTAGCTCCTTCGCATCTTGTCGACAGGTCGCCGAAGACTCGGGACCTCCCGCTGCGACGGGCATGCTGCGTATAGGGACAGCTGGCAAGACTTTAGCTCATTTACGTTCAGTTCAGTTCAGTTGTATTCAGTTCAGCCCACTGGTGTGTCAGTGTCAGGCGGCGCGAGCGTCGTCAACAAGGGCGAAAACTACAAACATGGTTGTCTGAGCAAGGGGCTATAAAGGGCAACAGGGCTGGTGATCTTGGTTGTTGCTCTTAGTCGTCGCCAGTTATGCGCTGGGATGAACGCCCCGAACGGATAATGTTTGCGTGCGAGACAGGATGGAGTATGGTCGCTATCAGGGCCACAGCGAGTAATGAAAAAGCCATATCATGACTAATGATACAACTGTCCCTAGCCCGTGGGGGCTGCAAGCCAGCACAAAGCTTGCCTCTGTTCTTTTCCGCACAACCTAGCTCGCCAGCCATCTTTGAAGTCAAAACAGCGGGCGTATCTCTGCAGACTTGATAATGTAGATCCTGGTTTCAATTGGGAAAGATCGCCATAATAATTAGTCTAGCTGAGCTGAAGCTTAAATGTTGGTTTATTCTACCGACGGCCATCGTCGAACTCATGGCCTTGGGTGCCCGCCGAGTTTGACTTATACCGAAAGGGCAAAAAGAGGTGTGCGTGCGCAGGGGGGAGTATATACAAGGTAGGAGACAAAAAATGATGAGAGAGCGACTACTGAGAAGTAAGTACGCATGGCCATCCGGTTATAGCAAAGCTCAAGAGCACGGGAACAAGCACTACCGATGCAAGCCAGACGGCACCTAAACAGAAAGGTCTCACTTGGCAAACCTCAAAGTCTGTGCGTATTTAGCCCAGATTGAGAGTTCCGACGACGGCATCTCATTAGCATACTATAGAACTATACTATAGGACTATACATACAGTTAGTACTAAATATCCAGTCTAACTCAAAGTTGACGACTTTGCAGCAGGTAGTTCGCCAAAGCCATGGCCACAGTTCATACATATACGTATCGTACATATCGTTAGGTACATACATACATATATACATGCATACATGCACGCCGTACATACACTCACAATTATACAAATATACATGCACGAGCATCCCTGTACCCGAGGGTGGTCAGGGCCGGTACGTATATGTTCCTTTCTTCTTCGTCTTCTTATTCTCTTTCTCCTTGCGTACCAAAGTCACATGATGTGCAACAGCTGCCAGCAATCTATCAGTCCATGCTTTGTGAGCTAACAATGTGCACAAAGCCTCCTCCTTTACCCCCCCAGCTACAGTCCGTGGGAGCATAACAATCCTTGCGCGCGGCCTCTGCGTTGATGGGTGTCAACTCTCTCCTATTGGGCTTAAATTGGAACCCAGGTACCTGGTATTCAGGGACCAGGCTTCCGAGACAAGCGCCGGGTTCCACATCTCTCAGTCTGTTAAGCCTGTCGCATCACGACATCTCTAAACCTCGCTGTCGTCTTCAGCTGTGCTTCTTCGGGCAGGGCTATAGATCTGGGCGGAATGTTCCTTGTAGTGGTCCCATCGCCTCCATCGTCATCCAGCGTGGCGACGGGAGCCCGAGGATCTGGTCGACAAACGCACTGTTCATGGTTCCTCTGTTTTAAGAGCGAGGCAAATGTCAACTTACTGGCATAAAATTAGAGATCCTGCCTTGCTATGCCACTGTGAAATCCCTGTATTTACTACCTATTTCATTACACCTACCATGAATTTCTCCACCATCAGGGTAACCTGCCTGGGACTTCGAAGTATTTGAAACGATGCCGGATGGGCAGCCCACCGAAATTTATCAGTTATCACTTTGGGCGCTGGGGTGTTCAGCCAACCATCTCAGTTGCAGACGAGTTCGATTTGGTCGCCGTGAGACATCACTTGATGGAAGAGTGGTAGCTTGGATAGCAGCGACACTGCTCCATCTCATCTCATAACTTTCCTTAGTGTGAGTGTTGGCCTACTACCGAGTCGTACTTTGACGATTCTGCTACATATAGGGGATTCTAGGTCGGTATAGATGGCGATAATGAACTGGGTACCTAATATTACCAATCGCTCGCCGTTGTCGCGATATGAAGCTATTCTACTTAGCAGGAGACCTATGAATCCGCATCACCTGAGTTACAAGTCAGCTGGTAAGCTGTTTCTATCTCTGTCTTTCAGCTTGGGATACCACGCTTTCGCCTCGCTCTGCCCACTCGTCGTCACTTGCACTCGCCTAGAATTGCCAGGAAATGACGATGTTCCAGGACCTTGCTATTGCCTTCCCACCCCCAGCCGTACGGCGTGTCGTTATAAGCTGTAACAGAGCTGTGAGCGCAATGACCCAGGGTTTATGTTCTATTGCTTCTAATAATTGCTTCTAATAATTGTGTGGGTGCACCCACAGGTGGCGAACCAAACTTCAGCTGGACTCGGGACGCACGATAACGGTGCGCAGCCAGAGAAGATGGAGAGAGGGAGAGAGAGAGAGACGAGCTGCCCGCCACCCAAAGTATTGGCATCTGTGGCTCTGACGCCAGCTCTCATCTCCCATCTCCCAACGATCTGGCTTTCCCCGCCGCACATGCCAGGTCCCGTGCGATCCATGATAGACTTGGGATCCTGCCGGAGTATCGCAGTCACTACTGCCAATGCCTGGCCGAGGCTGACAAGCCAAAAAGACAATTAACATATCGCCCGAGTCAGCCACTATGTCTGTCTCAACCCCAGAGTCGGTGTCTAACAAAGCTCTGAGACACAGCCCTCAGTCACCCTCTTGCCAGCGTTGATAGGGCCGTGTTACTACTGGCGGAGAATATCTTTATGCTTGCAACGGACGCAGTGAAACAACCCCGCGTAATGGACTGCCTCCTCTTTGTCTCTCACATACACTCTTTCTCTCTCCCTTGGTAGATTTTTCAAGTCAGGTCCCATTAGGGCTTGTTTCAGGCCGAATGAGGTCAAGTTTATCCATGATTCCATCTCACCTGATGAAGTGTCCTTCCATGCTACGATAGCTGCCGGTTGACCTACCACCCCAAAGGCTGCAAGGTATTTCTACCGGGAGACGCCAAACTCCGAAGAAAAGTAGAATATGACATGGGCTTACGGCGCGGCCACGGCCCAGAGCCAGTTCGTCCCTAGGGGGTGTAGGGTAGGGGTAAGCCCATCGTCCAGTGTTCCGATCTCCTGTTTCTGCGCGTCGGATGCGGCCCCTCCCCCCCCAAACGGCGCCTTGCGCGCTTCCTCTACGTCCTCCTCTGGATTATGTTCTCGATCTTTTACTTTTTCCTTCCTCGCAGGGTCGGGAATGATGTTCAGACGATATATGCTGGGTACTGTACCAGTAGTGTAGGTGGCTTGATGCGGCGTAACGCGATCTTGCAGTGCGCAATCGGGAGACGAGCAGGATGACCTCTCTACCCTTCACGTCCTACCACTTAGGCACCCCCCTCCCCTTAGAGGCCCGGACCCAGGGGCTTGGGATGGAGGCTGCATCGTGATCGTCCTGGTCACCGATCATATTTTCGTTTTCTAAGGTGGGAACAGAGATTACTCCCCATGGTTGCGTTATGCGGTTGCAGTTCGCAAGTTTTTCCCAAAGCGATGGGTAGACTGTGCTGTGCATGCAAGATGCGGCGTACCGCGCGCCCACCCGATTCCATATCCACCACGACCCATAACAACACCACGTCTATAGTCCCGGCTGCACGTACAAAGGCATATAGGGCGGGGAACGGGAAAGTAGATCCTCATTGCTTTCCCCTTGGCACCTCAAGGGTTCGTGATGATAGGCTTTAGCTACCTGTATCCATCAGATTTCCTCCTCATCTGGAAGGTGTGCATGGCGCTCTCCCAGAATAGTATGAACCTACGATACTCAAAAATACGCCTGCCCTTAAGGCAACGAACTACTACTACAGCTCTTAGTAACCAGAAAACACCTCGCCAGGGCAAGCAACATCACGTCTATTCAGCTTTAACTACGCACGCATGTAAACAGCTCCGCTCATGTACCTAGGAAGGTCGCGATGCAGCGGGATCAGCTTCCGGTTGCATTCCTCATCTTGGCCCAGGGGCCCAGTCAAGCCAACCCCTGCCATACCGTCATTAAATGAGCTCCAGTCGGAGAGATGATGACAGGATGGGTCGTAGACCGCGTGAATGGGGCGCCCATTATCATTACACCAAGGTTACGGTCACAGCCGCGATGCATATGACTACAGCTACGGATAATGATGAGAAAAAGAGGAAGAGGGGGAGGAGGAGGAGGAGGAAGAGGAGGCTCCCGTCAGGGACCACCGTTGTCGATGTTACCTCGAATGAGCAAGCATGATACAGCCTGAAGCGAGCGGCTCTTACCGTGACCGCCTGTTGTTTGGAAAAACAATGGCATAAACATTATCGACGCAATACTACCATCACGGTCGTATTGGGATTTGAGGCTTGCAGCTAGACGCATCAGGTGCCTGTAAGTCCACCGACTTCAAGCACGGAAGAGTGGGCAGCCTTTTTCTCGAAGCTGTCTTGTCTTTCTCGTTTTGCATTTATGCCGAAACGAGTGCCTGCGAGGCACGTCGGTAAGCATGCTGCACTACGACCGTAGAAATATCTCCCGAGATCGTAAGAACTACTCTGGTAATACCGTTACATCATTTCGGGCCCTCGACAGCGTGACCCTGAAGTACCACGACGGGAGTTCACGGTCCTGTATACAACGAGAACTCTGCACGTTACAGCGTGCAAAGAAACGAGATATGGTGTAGTGGCGGGGAGGAGATTTCTACTACAGCGGTCTGATGCGATATACGGCCCTGGTATTAGAGCCACTGTTTCTGCCAAATCCAGGTTGCTTCGCGATAGTACTGTAATAATAAGTCGCCCACCTGCTACATTGGTTAGTCTTACAGAGGTATGGTTCTTTTTTTCCCTGGTGATCATAACCGGGGTGTGAAGAACCAAGAGAAAGGGGGGAGGGAGGGAGGAGAGGGCAAATTGTAAAGGGGTTAAAATCTCGAAGTAGAATAATTAGCATAGATATGCGCGTGATTCTGTCCCTTCACCGGCAGGGGGAAAGGAATGGTTAGGGGCTTATTCATCTGCTGCTCCAATCAACCCCCTGTCCGGCAGGCTTCATGAAACGATACTGAGATCTAGAATTTTGATTACCTCGCACCCTCCGGATACTACTGCATACATACCAACCAGTAACATACTGGGAACAGGGCCCAGGCTACCCTCCAAAAATGACGCCCGCCTACATGGCCACCTGGCACTATTACCTCACTCCGAGCGTAGCTAATCGAGATTGACGGTCCCGACGGTCTGGAATGGGGCTGGCAGGGTGAGTATTCCAGAACGCCAGTCACCAGGGATGCGATTCCTCGGCAAGGGTAAGCGAGTGTCTGAGATGCTGGGTGGTTTGGAAAACCTGGGAGCTGAGAGCTTGGAGCAAAAATAAAGAGGCCGTGTGACGTTGAAAAATGGACAAGGGAGCGTCATTTCATTTTCTTTCTATAGGGACTAATAAACAGCACGCATAGTATATGGCTCATGAGTGGTAAATTAAGATGTACGCTGTACCACGACGAAACCACATTGTTGCTAATAATACTCTCACGTCTGGTAATTATTGGCCTGGGGCTGAAGAGAGGTTAGATATCAAGGATGATAAACTTACCCCAGGAGAATGCTTACGGTGGTATCCAGGTTCGTGTATTATCTAAACGACAGAAGAGGAGGGACACGACCTTAACTTACTCCAACACTATGAAGGTCATGCGTGTAACGTTCGCCCTCTCGCTATTTTGGGGGCAGGGGGGTCTGGTTCAAGCACTATCGAGAAACAACACTATCCAGCGGAGCCCAAACAGAATGGCCCCTGTATTTGATTCCATTAATATACAGAATATCTGACGATGCCGAGAGATTGGCTGATGTCTGCATAGATCATGGGAATGAATGAAACTGCACCCAAGTGGTAGCGATGGTGATGGGTCACACTGAGCCTGCCTGCATGGCAGCATCTACAACGACTTCTCAACTAAAGGATCCAGAAGCCAGCTAGCATGGTCACGAACAGATGTCGTCAAGGTTCTTCCTTGTAATGACGACCAATCCTTTACCATTTAGGCGAAAGAGGTCTCCTGAGGCTCTAGGTACAGTTGAGTTTTGACTAAGAAACGCTCCAATCCGAATCTCTTTACCGAAGCCGGGAATAACGGGTACGTGAAGGGGCCGGGTGTATGAGCTTGATATAATACTATGGTGAGAGAACCAGCCGGAAACGTGGGCGTTAAATTATTCTTCGGTGGAGAAGCTGTGGTCAAGAGAATGCGAGAAGGTTGCATTTCTCCGCGGAATGTTCTGTGCATGAATATCTATCTGTAAAAGAGCTTCGTCCGGTATGTTTTTTTTTTTTTTTTTTTTTTTTTTTTTTTTTTTTTTTTTTTTTATTGTTTTTATTTTTTTTTTTTTAAAATTGGGTAAAAAAAGGGTTTTTTTAAAAAACCCCCGCCAAAGCAAAATACAAACATGTGTATAAAAGAAAAAAA
>MU624328.1:8689-66460 GCA_025201745.1 Xylariaceae sp. FL1651 | reverse complement strand
ACCCTAACCCTAACCCTAACCCTAACCCTAACCCTAACCCTAACCCTAACCCTAACCCTAACCCTAACCCTAACCCTAACCCTAACCCTAACCCTTTAATATCGTTAAAATATAATATAATAATTTAATTAAAGCTTATAGTATTTATTTTAAAATAAATACCGAGCTTTATAATTAAATAAAAGCTACGGTATATTTTAATTATTAAAAAATTTACTTAAACCTAAATAAAATAGTCGATAAATAATATAAAAAGCTAAAAAAGCTTAGTAGTGTAATTAGTAAAGCTTTTAAAAATAAATACAAAAAAGAAATAAAAACTTTATAAGCTAATTAGCTAAAGAAATTATTAAAACTCTCGTTACTTAAAGCGATTAATAATATAATAAAGTTTTTTAAGCCGTAAAAAAAAAGCCGACGTAACTGATTTTTTCGATTTTATTATTAATTTAAAAAAAGCTTTCTAATAAAATTATTTAATTTAAATTACGGCTTATTAAAGCTAATATAATAAAGCTATAATAAATAATATTTTTATTTATTTAGCGATTATTATAGCATTACGTTAAAAAGTTTTTATATTAAACGTTATAAAATTTATTAAAAAGCTTATTAAAAATGTAATTTTTGCTACTTTAAACTTTTTAATTTAAACGACTTTGTTAACAAAGCAAAAAAAATTTAGTTTAAACAAAATTAACAAAACAAAAACTTACAAAATCGCTAAAACCGCTAAAAAAATAAAGATAAAAATAACCGACGATCTCGTTAATAAAGCTTAAATAATCGACAAAACTTTTAAAAAAACTTTAAAAATATTTTTATAAAGCGTTTTAAAGCAAATATTCGAATAAAAAATAAAAAACAAAATTTAAATATAACAAATTAAATAGCTTATTATAAAAAACATTTTATAACAAGCTATTATTATATATTTTTAAAACTCGTTTTCGATAAATAATGATTTAATAAATTATTAAAACGTATAATTAAAAATAAGTTAAAGAATAATAAAAGATTTAAAAAGCTGATCAAAAAAGCATAATAAAAAAAGAAACTAAAAAAAAAAGTTAAGTTTACTTACTTAAAAAAAAAAAAAAAATTTAATTATTAAAACCTGTTATAGCAAAAATTAAAAGCTTTTAAAAGCGTATATATTACGTAATTATATTATATAAAATTTTAGCGTTAATATTTATATTTTTAACAAAATTAATAAGTTTATTAATATAAAAAATGCTAATTTTTAAAATAAAATATTAATTAATAATAATATAATTAAAATATTTAGCTATAAAAATATAAATATTAAAATAAAAAGAAAAAAAGTTTTTAAATATATAAACTATTTAACGTAACGCATTTCCCACTTAAATAAAACACCTAATTAAATAGATTATTTTTTAAACTTTCGTACGTATATTTGTAAATAATTTAATAATAATATATATAATTAATTTAAACTAATCAGATTTTAATTTACTAAACGTTTTTATATTATTTTAATAAATTTACGCATTATAGCCGAGTTTGCCGCAAGTTTTATAACGCCGGGCGCGAGTTTTTTTTTTTTTTTTTTTTCGTATAACGACTATTTTAACGATTTTTTATATTTTCCTGCTTAATTACGTTTTTAAATATTTATAAATCTTTTGCTTTTTGCATAATAAAAAATTTTTTATTTTATAATTAAGTTTATTTTATAATTAAGTTTATTTTATAATTAAGTTTATTTTATATAATAGCGTTAATTAAATTTATAATTTGTTTTATAAAACATTGCGACTTTTTTTTTAAATAACGTAAAATAATATATAACGTTAGTTATATTACGCGTTATTTAATTTAAAATTTTTATAATAAATGTTAAAAAACTATTTTCGTATTGTACGATTTTTTTTTTAATATATTAAAATAATAAATTAGCTTTGGTTAAATTATTCGAAATAATATATTATTAAATAAAAAATAAAAATTCGACTTACGAAGTAATTAAACAATAATTTAGTTAAAAAATTATATATTTCGAGTCGTACGGTATTAATTTTGCTTTTCGAAAATTTTTTCGTACGTTATTAAAAATTATTAACGCGTTAAACGCGTAAAAAAACGCGGTTAAAAAATCTTTTTTTTTAATATATATAATATATATTTATATTAAATATTCGATATATTTACCATGCAACCGTTTTAAAATATTAAAATATTTAATATTAAAAAGTTAAAGTTTATAAAAAAAATATAAAAGTATATAAAAAATAATAATATTATAGTTTTTATAATATAGTTTAAATTTAGTTAAATAATAGCTTTTATAACTATTAAAAATAAATAAGCGATATTTTTTTTTTATATAACGCTTTATATATTTGTTAAAATATTTAATTTAATTTAAACTTCGTTTATTTATCGTTTAATTATTTTTTATAATTTTAACTTTTTAATAATTAAATAATTTAATATTTTTATATTAAAATAATAAATAATTTTGCTTTGTTAAAATAATATAAAATAAAATAATATAACCGTATAACGATATATTTTAAATTACCGTAAACTAATTTAAATTATTTAACTATAAAACTTTTAATTTTCGTACATAATTAAATATAGTTATAATAAAATCGGATATAATACGATTTATTATAAACTTAATTTTATTAAAATTATAAATAATTTTTTTTTAATTTTTATTTTTTATAATTATTTTTCGTATAAAAATAAACTAAACGTAGTATTTAATTAAATTTTCGTTTAAAATTTGTTAATAATCGATTTAACGATTAAATTAAATTTTAAAGTTTAATTATTTTCTTACAAAGTTTAAAGTTTAATTTTTTTTTATTAAGCGTTTTTTGCATAATTCGAATAATTAATTAACTATATTTTTAATAACGTTATATTTAAATAAAAACGATCGATTAATTAAATTAATAATATATTATACGATTAAATTTTTTTTTAAATAAAATTAATTTAAAATTTAGTAATTATATTTCGGTAAATAATATAAAACCGTTTAATCGTCGGATAAAAGTTATATAAAGTACGTTATATAATTTAGCAGCGCGTCGGAAAAATAAACGAAGGTTATTTTTATAAGCCCGTAAGGCAAGCTGTATGTCGGCTTTTTTATAAAGCTTAGCTATTGTTACGAATGGAAAGATAAAGGATTTTGTTATATATGTACGAAGGTTTAAAAAAGTGATCTATTTAATTAAATGTTCTATCCAAGTGGGAGATGCGTTAGTTTTTCACATAAATATAGCTATAAATTTAATATTATTATAAGTTTAAAATTAAATAAAAATTTACAAAAACAATAAATTAAAGTCCGATTTTTTTAAATATAGCTAAAAAAAGCTTTTATATTATATAAAGCAAATATATAATTAATATATATTAAAATATATTTTTTACGGTTAATAAACTATACTTTTTATATATAAAAGCATTTATTAAATAATTATATAAAGCTTTTTCGATTATAAACTAATTTATATAAATAATATTAACGGCTAAGTTATTTAAAACTTAAACTTTTAAAACGATTATTAAATCGTATAAAAAAAATAGCGATTATTTTACGAACAAATAACAAAATTTATATAATAAACTATATTATATAAGCTAAAATAAAAGGTTTTAACAGCGAAAATAAAGTGTATAGTCGATTTTTATAAATATAACGATTTTACTGCAAAAACCGGCAAAATTTAAAACATTATTTTAATTATAAACGGATATTTTAACTATATTTAAAATTATTATTATATAATTAACTTTCGAAATTATATATAATATATTTTATTAAAATATAATAATAAGCTAGTTAATATTATTAAAGCTCGCTTTTAAGCATTTAATTTAAAAGCTTTTTAATAAAAACTTAAAATTTTAATAAAGCTGCTGAAAAAATAAAAATAATACCTAGTTGCAAAGGGTGTTAGCTAATGGCACCTGTATAAAGGGTGCCCATTGTTATAAGCTGCCATTTAGCACAAACCATGTAAATTAAATAAGGATGGATAAAACTAAGCTTTAGCTAAAGTTTAGCCTTTTTTCACTTTTTTTACATTTATATTATTAATTTTATTACTATTTATATATATCTTTAAAAACCACCTTTTATATTAATGCTTTTATTTGTTTAACTATATAAACTTAAATTAAAACTATTTTTTAATTAACTTTTTTTTTAAAATTAAGTCGATTTTTTTATATACTCGCAGCTATTTACGCAACGTAATACAAAAAACTAAAGCTTAAGCAAATATTATAATTAATTTTTTATACAAAATCCGTTCCGTTAAAGCTTAAAAATACTTTAAATAAATAAATAAAAATTTCGCTTAATGCTTAATACTTTTATATTTTCGTAACTTTAATTAATAAATTTAAACAGCTTTTTATTATTACGTAAACGTTACAAATATTTTTATAACATTAAAGAAATAACGTATTATTGCTTCGTTAAATTAAAAAAATAGCTAAATAAATACGTTATTTTAATTATAATAATATTATTTTAAAAGTTTTAATAAAAATCTTATATTATTTCATTTATTATTATTTTAATTATCGTATATTATTATAAATATACGATTATATAATACAAGTTTCATAGGTTATTTGTAAATTAATTTATTTAACGGATTGTTAAAATTAAAACAATTAAAAAAAACTCCCGAAAAAAAGTTTTATAATTTAAAAGCTTTTAAAATAAAATAATTTAATATATTTAAAAATAAATTATTAATTAAAATATTTTTTATATTTAAAAAGGTAAACTGTAATAAATTATTTAATAAAACTTTAAATATTTTATTTATTAAAAACCGCTTTAACAAGTCTAGCTTTGATAAAAATTTAACAAAATATTTAAAAAAAAATATATATATATATATTAGTTACTTAATAAAATTTGCTAAACCTACGAACTAATTTTTTTAAAATTCGTTTCGATTAATTACGTATAAAAAATATTTTTACTAAACAAAATACTTTAATTAAAAATTAAAACTAATAAATTAATAAACAAAGCAAATATATTAATAATTATTTCGATAAAATAATTAAAAATTAAATAAAAATAAAAAATAAGCCAAAAAAATTTAAAAAAAATTTAATATTTTAGTTATTTTATAACGCTAAAAAAATAGCTTTAAACGTTTTTTTAAACTTATTTTCTAATTATTAGGCTTTTTAAGCTTTTTAAATTAATAAAACTATTACGTTAAGCAATTAAATTATTGCTATTTAAAAAAGTTTTCGTAAATTTAATAAATAGTTTAGTTAACGTAATAATAATAAAAAAGATTTTTTTAAAAATTTAAGCAAGAATAATTATAATAATTTTTTAATTATTTAAACGTAAAAATACGTTTATTACTGATTTTTTAACTATAACTATTAATAATATTAATCGTTTAAAAAGTTAAAATATTAGTTAATTTAATTTAAAATATGCCAATTTAAAAAACTGAAATATTATTATAAATAATAAAAGTATTATTTATATTAACGCTTTTATTTTTAATAATTAAATTAAATGTTTATTAAAAAAACTTTTTATTAAAAGTTTATATATTAAACAAATTTTAAATATATTTAAATAGTTATTAGTTAAAAACGCGTTATTATAATAAAATAATAAATTAACGTTTAATTTGCGCCGTATTTTTTATAAAATAAGTTTTAATAAAATAATAAAAGCTTTAAAAAAACGGTTTTATATACAATATAATAAAACAATAAAACTATTTTTTTATAAACGATTTACTTTTTACGATTTAATTAAAACTTTTTGCGCTTTTTTATATTGTATATTTTATAAGCTTAAATATACCCGTATTATAAACTATTTAGCTAATAACGACAAAAACTAAACGAATATAATAAAAAAAATCCGATTTTAATTTAATAAAATAATTATTAATTATATTAAACTTTTTTTAAAAAAAAACATTTTTAAAAAATATTTAGTAAAAATTAAAAACGCGAAAAAAGCTTTAAAACGCAAAGCTAAAAAAAAATTTTTTTATATTGCTTAATCGCGCGAAAAAAAATCTAATATATAATCGCGTTTTTAATTATTTAAACAAAATTTTTATTTTAGTAAAAATAAATATTTATTTCGCAACGACCGAAATAATTATTATTATAATAAATAACGTAATTATAATCGTTACGATAATTACTATAATTATAATAATCGCGGCTATAATAATTACGATTACTGTTAAAATTGTAATCGTAATTGAATTTATAATTGCGACTAAAATAAAAACCAAAACTATTTTTGCAATAAAAACCGCAACTGCTTTTATAATCAGGACCAAAACCGTAATCGGAACCGTAATCGAAACCGTAATCGTAACCGTAATTATAACCGTAATTAAAATTATAACCAAAAACGCGATTATACGCGTATATATTTTATAAATGATAACGGTAACGTTAACAAAAACGATAAAGCTTCGGATTATTTTAACAAATTATTAACGGCTAACATTAATTTAAACAAATATTTTTACATAATGCTTAATTTTTATTTATTTATATTTACTATAATATTTATTTTAAATTTGATTTCGATTTTATAAAATATAAACGTAACTATTGCAAAAATTTAATAATAAAACGTATTTAAATATTATATAACTTTATTTTTTTTACGTAATAAACTATTTTAACATTCATAAATTTATAAAAAAGCTAAAATTAAAACCGTTTATAAAACTATTACGTATTTAAATATAAAACTTATTTTTAATTAAATATTTAAATTAAAGCTAAAAAAAATAGCTTTAGTAAAGTTTTTAAAATATACCGAAAACTTAAAAAAAGCTATAAAAAAATATAATAAATTAAAAGCTTAACTTTAAAAAAATTTATTAAATAGCCGATTTAGATATTTTAGTAAAAAAAGTTTTTAACGTGAATTTAAAAAATAACAAGTTTTTTTTAATTATTTATATTTTTAAATTAAAGCTAAAGTTTTATTAAAAAAAATGTTAAAATTTACTATAATTTTAAAACCAGACGTATTATTATTAACCGTTTGTATTTAAAAACTTTAAAATATATTATAAAATCGCAATATATAGTTTTTAAAAATTTAAATAAAAAAAGCATTTTAATATATAAATAAGTTACTTTAATTTTTTTCGTAAAAAGATTTAATCGTTATAAATTATTTAATTTTATAAAAAATTTTTAAAAAAAAATAGGTTATTAATAATATTTTATAATTAAACTTATTAATTAAAGACGACTTTTTTTCCTTTATAAAGCTTTTATTTATTATTAAAATTTTAATATTATATTTTATAAATTAAACAACTTTTGTTATAAATTTAATATAAAAGCTTAAAGCTTTATATATATTTATAAAGTTATAAATATTAAAAATATTATTTTTTATAAAAAAGAATTAATATATATTTAAATAAACTACAAAATATTGCTATTAAATCGTAGTTTTTGTTTTTATTTAAATTATTACTCGACGATATACGTTATAATAAGCGTTAAAATATTATGTATAATATTTATAAAAAACGCATTTAATATTACCGTTATTATTTTTAAAAATATTAAAATTAAGTATATTTATAAAAACGTAAAAAGCAAATATTATATTAGTTTTTAAAAAAAAATTATATAAACGTTAGTTTATATTATAGCCGTAGCAGCTTTTATATTTAATAATATAATCGGCTTTAAATTATTTATTTTCAAAATTTTTAATAATATTATTTTTATAAATGTTAAGTTTAAAATAACTTTTACAAATATTATACTAGCTACGAAAACCGTTTTTTAATTAAATATATTAATTTTTAATAAACTACCTAATTCAATACTAAATAAAGCTATAAAAACAGCTTTGCTTACACGAATTATTAATATTATTTATAATGGAATAAATAATTTAAACAATTATTTAATGCTTAAATATTTAATCGGCGATAATTTAAAACTTAAAATTTTTAAAATATATAATAAATTAAAAAATTTATATATATACCGAAAAAGCTACAAAATATTAAGCATGTATTTAAATCGTAAATAAATTCGATATATAAATTAATCGTAAACCGGTTAATATATTAAAAAATAAATAACTGAAAATATTTTTAATAAATAAATAGCAAAACTTTAAGCTTAATTCGAAATATTATTTATTAAATCGAAAAAATATTAATTTTTTTAATATTATATATAACGATATATATATATAAAACAAAACAAAATAAGTCGACGAACCAACTTTTTTTATATATTTTATTTTTATAATTTAAAAAACGGTGAACGAAAAAAAAAAAAAATCGCGTTATAATTAATTTAAAAACGTTAAATGAAGCCGCTATTTTAAATAATTATTTTTTACTATTTTAAGCTAAAGTTATAATGTTTTTACGCAAAAAAGCTTATATTATAATTATTAATGCTATTAAGTTTTTTATTAATTTAAAGTTTATTTTAACTATTAAAATCGATTTACGTTAATTAATTTATATAAATTAAAAAAATTTATAATCGCATTAATAAAATTTTAAAATTTATTTATATATATATAATATTATATAAATCGACTGTTTTATAAACATAATTATTTTATTTATGCTTTTATTAACGATGTCGTTATATTTTCGGATATTTTTTAAAAAAAAATATAAAAAACATTTAATAAAAATGTTTATTATATTTAAATAAAAAAACATTGTAATATTTTTAAAAAAATCTTTCGCAAAATACCCGTTCATTAAACTTTTAAAGTTTTACGTTAATATTTTAAAATTATTAACTATTAAAAAGCGCTTTGCAATTATTAAATAAATCGTATTTTTAAAATAATTAAAAACTTTTAAACAATATATTAATACTATTAAATTTTTACGTAATTTTATATTTTATTACGTTTAATTAATTAAACTATTATAAAAACGTAAAACAGCATTTTTCGTAAAAAAACAAAATCAAAATAAAATTATTAACAGTAATTTAAAAAAACAAAAAAAGATATTATAAACGTATTTATTATAAATTAATATTTATTAAACTAGTTTTGTTCAAAGCAGTGTAAAACGTTATTTATTAAAAAACAATATTATATTACTATAATTTAAACTAACTTTTATTTTTGCAAATCGATAGTACGATTAAAAAAAGCTTTAAAATTATAGTTTTTTACTTAAAGCTTAATATTAAATAAAACTTTAAAAACTGTATTTTAGCTATAAATATTTAACTTATTATATTTTTAAACTTATATATATTAAAAACTAAAACTAAATATAAGCTATTAAAATTTAAAATAATTTATTTAATATAAATAGCTAAAAAAAATACGTATAGTTATATAGTTTAATAAACATTTAGTTATTGTTTTAATAAATTATTCATTAATGAAAAATATAATTAATTAAACGATTTTAAATACGTTAATAACCAACCGTAATAATAAAAAACTAATCAATTTATTTATATATTTTTTATAATATAAGTTTTAAATATATTATTTACTTAAAAAAAAACTCCGTACTAAATATTTTTAATCGCTTATAAGTTATAATTAATAAAATAAATAAAAATAATCAGTTAAGAAAAAATAATAAAAGACCTGTTTTTAATATTATTTAAAGCGTTATAAAAGTTATTATAAATGATAAAACGCGTAAACGTTATTAAAAAGCGCATTAAAACGATATAAAATACGAGAAAACTTTTAAAAACGCTAAAATAAACAAAAACGTTTATAATTTTTTTATTAATAGCAACTTTTTTATAATTTTTAACGGCATAATTTATAATTTTTATAATAAAATAAAACGATTATGCATTTTTGTAATAAAATTAAAAAAGTTTTTTACGCAGTTTTTAATAAAAAGCATTCTTTTAATATTTTTCGCATAATAAGCGACTTAAAAAATTACTTAGTATATCGCAAAACTTAAAAAGTCGAAAAATACGTCCGACATTATTTAACGTATTAAATTAATTAAACTAATCGTTAAAAACTATTTAAAAAATTATAGCTAATTAAACTTAAATATACGTTATTAATAAATATAATAATTATAAACTTTATTTTCGCATTATAAAAAATTAAATTAAAAAATATATTTTAACAATTTAACGGCGATAAAAACTATTATAAAATTTATAATATAATAATAACGATATTATATTATATTATTAAACAAACTTTATTTATTTTTAAATGTAAAAAATATATCGCTAAAAAATAAAGCATAGCTTTAATTAAATAGTTTATATTATGCGATTAAAAATATTTAAAAATATTATATTTAATCGTAATCGCAAATTTATATCGAAATTTTAAACTAATATTTAAAAAGCTTTAAATATAAAACTTTTAATAACTACCGCATATTATTTTTAAAAAAACGGTTTATTTAAATGTAAAAATTAAACCGTTAAACTAATTATAAAATTTTATAACTTGACTAACTTTAAAGCTAATTAAATAAATATTATTTTGTTTTTATAATAAAACTTAAACGTAGCGCATTTAAAAATAACGCATTTATTTATATATAAATAGTTATTTAAATTTAAACTATTTAATTTTTTAAATTTATTAAAAAAAATAAACTATAAAAAGTTTAACGATATATATTTTATACGCAATTATTTAAAAAAAAAAAAAAAAAGCTAAATTAGCTATAAACTTTGGTATTTTAAAACATAAATATATTTATAACTAACAATATTATATATTAAAATTTGAACTTAATAATAAAATATTTTTAAAGCTATATAACAGCTATTATTTTTTAAAAAAGCGTTTAAAAAATATTTACAATAAGAAACTATTTTTTTATTATAAAAACAAAAGTTAGCAAATTAATATATAAACTTAACCTTTTATTTAACTATTATATATATTTAATTATATTAATAACTTATTTAAAAACAGTATTAAATAAATTTAATCTTTTTAATCGGTATATTCTACTTTTAAAACCCGTTAAAAAGAATTAACTTAGCGATAACAACGCCGAAAATATATATAAAATAAGAATTATTTTAAACTATTATTAAAACCGTAAACGCAATAATTATAACTATTTTATTAAATAAAAAAAATAAAGTTATAAACATAACATTTAGCGATTTAAAAATAATTTAAGTTGTTTTAAAAAATTAATTTAAAAATATTAAGCCCGATTATTTTATATATTTTAACCGCTTTTTTAATTAAAACATAATTAATTAAAAAGTAATAAAAATATATAAATATTTAAAAAACTTAAAAAGGTTAAGAAAATAATTATATTAATTAATTAAAAAACTTAAAACCGGCTAAATAGCTTTTTAAAAAACTAACAAAATTACAAAGTTTAAAAAACTAATTATTTATAAAATTAATAAAACGTGCTACTTTTTAATAAACACCGCCGCAGCATTAAATTATTAAATAAAACTAATCTAAACTATATTAAATAATTATAAAAATAGCATTTTTAAGCTAATTAAAATAATTTAAGCTAAAAAAACAAAATAAAAACTTATAATTAGCTAGATTATTATATATTAACTACTATTAAAGTTAGTAGTTTTTTTTTTGCGTCCGGCAATTTGATATTTAGTTATAAATGGTGTTAACTAATAGCACTTATATAAAAAGTGCTTATTATTATAGGCTATTATTCAGCACAAACCATGTAAATTAGATAAAGATAGATAAAACCAAGCCCTAGCTAAGGCTTGGCCTCTTCCTACTTCCTTTACATTTACATCATCAATTCTACTACTATTCACATATATTCCTAAAGACAACCTTTTAAAAAAGTATTATTTAAAAAAAAGCAAGCGCTTTACGTAATAGTTGCAAGTTTTTTATTTTTTTATAGTTAAAAATAATACGTATTATTATTTATTTATATAATTAAACTTTTAAATATAATAATGGTTAATAAATATTTTATAAAAGGTTTTATAGCTATTTTAATATTTTTAAAAAAATCGTTAAGTATAAAATTTTTCTTTTAATAGTTTATTTAAAAATTTAAAGATTTATAGCTTTTATTATAATTATTATAGTTAAGCAAGAAAAATAAAAGCGCAAAAAGCTAGATTTTAAAACTTAAATAAGCCATTTAATAAACTATTGGTTGTTTAATATTTATTATATTTAGCTTTTTTTTAAAAAAAATTTATAATTATTAAAAATATACGGTTTAATAAAAGCGAGTTTTGTAGCAGTAATAAAAACGAATTTAAAAAAGATTTTTTTAAAATAACGTAAAAAAAGTACAAAAAATTATTTAATAATCTCGTTTACTAAAAAGCTTTTAAAATAAATAGAAATATATGTTAAAAAAGTATTTAAAAAATTTAAACAAGCTTATAAAAAATATTTTAAAAAATCTAAGCAAAGAAATTCCCTATATATTAATTTAATATTTAAACTAAACTTTTTCATGCTGTTAAAATTGTTAAAAACAGTTTTATTAAGTTTATTATTTATTAAACTAAGCTTTTTAAAAGTTAATTTTAAAAAAAAAGCTTGTTAAAAATGATTGAAAAAACCGTTTAAATACAAATTTAGGTAAATATTTTATATATTTATAAGCAATTATTTTTAATCTAGCAAAACTATATAAATTTATATTTATAAATAAAAAAACAGTTATTAAAGCTTAAAAAGCTAAGCTGTTAACAAGCTTTAAAAATTTATATAATATTAAACTTTAAAATAAAAACTTTATTGCTAAGAAAAGAAAAAAAATTAAAAAAAAATTATTTATAGCTTTTTAATTAATTATAGTTATTACATTTTATAAAAAGATTAAAAAAAGCTTATTAAATATTATTTAACCGATTTTAGTTATTAAAATTTTATAAAAAGTTTTAAAAAAAGCGTGTTTTATATTATAATATTACGGTTATTAAATTTTATCGAAAATAAATGTATACAAAAAAGGCTTTTAAACTATTTAATTATTATTTAAAAGCTTATATATTAAATTATAATATATTATTATAGCTATTAAATTTTATTAACTGTTTTATAGTATTTAAAGCTTTTAAATAAACTATTAATTACTTTAAAACTAGTTTGTTAGTTTTATTAATTAAATATTAAAAAATCTACCGGCGAAATTTATTTTTTTTATTAAAATAATAAAAAAAGCTTAATATATATTTATTAGGAAATTATTTCCGAAAAATAAATTAAATATATTTTTAAAATTATAAAAAAATAAAAACTTACCGTAAAGTTTTAAAAAGCTTTATTAAAAGTTTTTTATTTTATATATAAAATTTGCTTAATATTATAAAAGTTTAATAGCTTAATATTAATAAAAAAAACATTTATATTAATATTTTAGTCGAAAATTCTTTTTAAAACTTTAATAGCTATTGCTATTAAATTTAACTTAAAATTTAAATAATACGATGTTATAAACGTTTCTATTAACGCTAAATTAATGAAAAATATATATATATACGTATATTATTAAGTTATAAAAGCCGAATATTAAAGTAAAAATTTTAAAAGCTTTATACGGTTTATAAAAGTTTTTTTTGCTTTAATAAAAAAGCTTATTAAAACGTTAAAAAAAATAAGCTGCAAATTTATTTTTTACGAACTTTATGATTTTTTAAAAAGTAAAATGTTTTTATTCGTTTATATTAACGATATAATAATAGTTTATAAATAAAAAAATTAAATAATTACTAATAAAATAATTATAATATTAAAAGCAAAATATAATTTTATTAAAAAAAGCAATTTATAATAGTTTTTAAATATTAAAATAATTTAAAATAAGCAAAAAAAGTTTTTTTAATTATTATAAAGATTATATATTAATAAAATTGTTAAGCTAAAAAATAACTTTTTTATAATATATATAAATATTTAAATAAAAGCTAAAAAGCCTTTTTTTTTTAAAGAAAATTGCTTTAAAATAAAATATTTAACGCTATATTATAAAGCGTACCTTTAATAACTAGCACGTAAGTACTTTATCGTAGTATTAAGGAAATAAAACTACGTAAAACTTATTTGCGCAAATACTTTTATGTTTATGTTTAAAATATACGATAAAAATAATAAAGAAATGGTAAAACGTTAATTTTGTAAAAAATAGTTTTTTATAGTTTTTAAAAACTAACTATAAATATAAATTAATTAGTGCTAAATAAATAAATAATTAATTATATAAAAAACTCCTTTTTTATATATTTATTTTTTTATTATTGTATTTTTTAATAATCTTTTAAATAATTTGTGTGTTTTTTATAATTTTTATAATTTATAAATCTTTTAAATCGTTTAAATTATTTTTATTATTATTACATAATAATATATTGCCACCTTTTTAACTTTATAATAATTTTTTATAGTTTTTTTAACCAAGTCTTTTACTATTAATTCGTAATAATATCCTTTTTTTTTAAGTTTATTATTTATAATAAATAAAGTCGCTAGTTTATTATTGCTTTTTTTTAATTTTTAGTAAGCTTTTTTTTTTTTACTATGTTAAGTTGTATTAAAAAACTTAATAGTTATGCCCGTTTTAAATAGCGTAAACGCCGCGACGATTATTTTAAATATATTTAATAAAAAAGCGGAAAAGTTTTTTTATTATTTTTATTATTTATTAAATAATATTATATATTACCGTATTAACTATAGTTTTAATTATAATAATTATATTTGTTTTTAATATTTTTGCAATGTTTTTTTTTTATTTTTTTGTTAAAATTTAAAAGTATTATAAACGCACAGGGTTATTTTTTTACGCGACGTAAATTAAAAAAAAAAAAAAAAAAAAAAAAAAAAAAAAACTCTTTTAATTTTAAGCAAAAATAAAAAAACGAGTAATTAAAAAGTAAAAAGGGCAATTAAACGATTTTAAAAATATATTTAAATGTTTAAAAATTATTGGGCGTTTTTAATAATAAAAAGACTTTTTGCATAAACGTAGTTTTAAAATTTTAATAAAAAAAAAGCGGTTCGACGAAAAAAAACATGCGAAAAAAAGTTTTTTACTTTTATAACTGTTTTATTTTTAATGAAAATAATTTTAATATTTTCATAATCGATTTTGCTTTTTAATACCGGCTAGTTAACAACTTATTAATAAAGATTTTTAATTATAAAAGTTACGTTATTTAAATGTTTTTTTATAAATATATTTTTTTATTTAATTAAATATTTTAATCGTATTTTTTGCTTATTTTATTATAAGTTAAAGATTTTTTTTACTTTGTAAATATTGTTTTTTTTTCGACTTTAATTGTAGTTTTTAACAAGATATTTAAATATATTAAATAAAGCTAATTTTTGCATTTTTTAATAATTTTAATTTATAGTTTATTAGTAAAATAATTTCTTTTAATTTTAAACAGTTCGATGTTTTTAAAGTTTAATTTTTTACTGTTTTTTATGTTTTAATATTTTGTTTTAAAAAATAGATTTTTTTTTTAAAGTTAGCTTCGATAACTTTTTATTATTGTAGTATTTTTTAAAAAAAAAATTTTTTAAATAGTTATATTATATTTATATTATCGCCGTAATCTGCTTTAAATAATAATATTTTTATATTTTTATTATTTAAATTATTATATGCTATTTTTGCGTTTAATAATAATTTAATTTAGTTTTTTTATTTTTAATAAATATAATATTTTAAATATTATTTTAACGTTTAGTTTAATTTTTCCATTTACTTATCGGTTTATAAATAAGCTATTATTTGTATTTTATATTTAATTTTAAAAATTTTAATAAGCAATTTTTAAAACTTCAAAATTATTATTCGACTTTTATTAATAATTTTTTTTTAAAATATTTTATATTTGCTTAAAATATATTTTAAATTTTACGCTAAGTTTAATTTTTTATATAATATAAATATTTATATTTTATTAATCAATTAATAATATTCAAAATAAAGTTATATTTTATTATTATTATTATTAGTTGTTTTAATTTTAATAATTTTATTATAAAATCAAATAATGTTGTTTTTTATATTTTGTTTAAAATTTCTACCGGTTATAAATTTTTATAAAATTTATATTTAAAAACTTTTGCTTTTTTACTTAAATTATATTGTAATAATATATCGTATATAACTTTTTTTGCTTTTAAAAAAATCGTAATTTTATCGTAGTTAATTTAAAGTTTTATAGTTTTTTTAATATTTCAAAAATAAATGTTTATATATTTTTTTAATTAATTTTATTTATAAATTGAAAAATACATAACGTTTATTATTATATTAAAACTTTTTAAAAAAAAAAAAATTTTTAGTTTAGCTTAAATTTTTTCGTTTTATATTTCGTAATTAATTAATATAAAATTAAGAAATAAACTTTTATTTAAATTAAAATATAATAAAGTTTTGCTTTTTAATAATATATTTTATTTATAATTGCTTTTTTAATTAAAATTATCGGCTTTATTATTTTCTTTACTTTTAATATAAATAATTTTAAAATTAAATTATAATAAAAATGTTGGTTATTATATTTTTTTTTTTTTAAATATTTTAATAATTATAAAAGTTTTATAATTTTTATAATTCAAATAAACTTGTATTAATATAATAATATTATTTAAATAATGTTTTTATTTTTTAAACGTTTGTTTTATTATAAAATGTTTATTATAAATTTTTTTTAAATTTTTTTTATTAAATATAGTTTATTATTTTCGTTTTGCTAAATTAATTATTTTTTTATAATGTAATTATTAATATTAACTTTAATTTTATAATTTTTATTAAAATCCGGTAATTTTAATATTAAGTTGTTTAAAAAAAACTTTTAAATAATATTAAACATTATTCTTTTTTTTATTAAAAAGGTTTTTTTTTAATTAAATTTGTAAAAAATACCATATGTTTTTAAAAATTTATAATAAACGGGCGTATATAATTTATAAACTTTACAAATAATCGCATGTTTTTAATATTTTTTTAATATAAATTAGTTTTTTATTATTAATAGTTTAAATTTTTAAATTTGGTTTTTTTTTTTTCAAAATAATCGTAAATTTTAAAAAACTTACTTCTTATATATAAAATTTACTTTTTATAACACTTTTAATATTTTTATAGGTATTTTTTATATTTTTTAAACGTTTTTAAATAAATTAAAATATTATTAAAATATAGAAATATAAACTTATTAATAAACTTATATAACGTATTTATAATTATAGTTTAAATCATTATTAGTATATTAATTAAATTAAAATATATAATTAAAAATTTATATAGTTTATTTAATATAATAAATATTGTTTTTTTTTAAATATATATTTCAAATTATTATTTATTATATTTTAATAAAGCGGTTTTATAAATTATTAATTTTAAATATTAATAGTTTACGTATATTTTTTATTATAGTTTTTTAAATATTTGAAAAATGAAATAAGCCATTAATAATTAAAAATGTAAAATAAATTTTTTTAACAAATATTTTTTGGAAAACTTTTATAGTTTTAAGAGTTATTTTTTATTTATTTTATAAAGTTTAAACGTTTTTAAAGGTTTTTTCTTTTTAATAAATATTATATAATTTTATTTATTATACTTTAATAATTTTGTTTTCGTATTATATTTATTATTAAATAAACTTTCTAATTTTTTATATTTATTTAAAATTTTTATATAAATGTTTTTTTTAATGTATTATATTATTAAATATAATACTTTTTTTAATTGGTTAAATTTACGTATTATTCGTTTTTTAAACGCTGTAAAAATTAAGTTTATTTTTAGTTTATTTATTTTTTTTAAAAAATATTTTATAAAAAATAACTAGTTTTTTAAATTATTTTTAAATTATTTTTTTATTATTAAATTATTTTTAAAATTATATCGTAATAAACTATTTTAATAATATTAAGTTTAAAACTTTGTAAATAATTTTAAACAATTAATAAAAGTTTTATAGTTTTTTATGTAACCTTATTTCCGTTATAACTTATAATTTTTTTTTAAAAAGTCGTAAATCAACAAAATTTTTATTTTATTTTAATTAATATATAATTTATATAAACGTTTATATTAATAAAAGCCTTTTATTTTTTTTATTAATTAATTACGTTTATTTTTAATTATTGCGAGTTATATTTTGTTTTTATTTCGAATAAAAACTTCAAAATATTCAAAATTAATCGTCGGTTTTGTTTTACAATTATTTTTCGTCGTTTTGTATTTTTTTATAATATATTCGTCGGTTTTCCTTAAAAAGTTTAATAATATTATTATTTTATTATTTATGCGCAAAAAATAAGCGTTATACGCTTTTTCGTTTATTTTTTTCGTACTTTAAAAATTTATATATAATATATATTTAATATTTCGGTAAATATATAAATATTTTAGCGTTATTTTTTTTTTTTTTTGCATTTTTTAAAATATTTAATACTTTATTTTAAAATAGCGTATTTAAAAGCCGCTTAATATATAATAATTAATTTACTGTTTTTATATTGTATTTTTACCAAATTCTTTAAAACTTAATTATTTTGAATTTTTTAAATAACTAATTTTTATATTTATATATAATATAATTTGCTTATAAAAACTTTTTATATTTTTTATATTTTAATATTAATTTATCTTTATTTTCAATATTTATTATATTATTATATAAATAATTAAATATATTTATTTTTATAATTGCTTTTTTAACGTATTATAGTTTAAAGTTAGTGTTTTATTTTATTTTATAACTTTTGATTTTATAATATTTTTAAAACTGTGCTTTAATTTTTAAATTAATTTTTCGTTTTAATTTTTTTTCGCTTATAGTTTGTATTTATATTTGCTTTTAACAATATTTTTTATTAATTGAAATATAAATACCTTTTTGTTTAATATTTATACTGCCATAATTTTAATAATTTCTTTTACGTTTTATAGTGGTATTATTTATATTTATAATTAGCATTATAAATTAAACTTTTCTTTTTAGCTAATTTCTTTAGCTTAATTTTTTATATATTTTAAAAATAAATATTTTATCGTTAGTTTTTATTATTTATACTTATTCTTTATTAATAATATTATTAACGTTTTAATCGCCAGCTTTTTTTAAACGTTTAACGTAAAATCTTATATTTTTATCGTCGTATATATTTTTAAGTTTTTTTAATATTCGATTTTTTATTTTAAAGTTATAAATTACGTAAGTTTTTTAAAACTTTTTTATATTTTAAAGTGTAATTAAAAATTTGTTTTTATTAATTTTACTAATTTTTAACCTTTTTTTAAAAAATTTTTCGGTCGTATATTATATACGTTTTAGTTTATATAACGGGATTTTTTTTTTAAATAATAAAAAGTCGTTATTTTTATATCTATTATAAATTATTTATATTGTATTAATTTGTTAACTCTTTTTTTAGCTATAAAAGTTTAAGCGTTTAATACCTGAAGGTTTTTTTTTTTGTAATTTTTTGCAATATATTTAAATTTATTATACTTATAACCTTTAATTATTTTTTTTAATCAATAATCTTTTTTTTTATTATATTATATTAACTTTTATTAATTTAACGTAAATATTATAAGCCGTAAATTATTATCGTTTTTTATTATTTATTTTAGTTTAGTTTTTTTTGCTATTTTTATTTAATTTAAAACTTTTCTTTTATTATTTTTTATAAAATTAAACATGGATTTAAATAGCGTTAGTAATGTAATTTATAAACTTTTTAACTAAAATAATTTAATATTTTTATTTTTAAATTTGCTATAAAATATCATAATCTTAACGTAATTATTAAAATTAAATATTAACCAAATTTGCTAAAACTTGGTTATATAAATTAATATAAATTTTCATTATCGTAAATGTCGCAATTTATTTTAAACTTACCGTTTTTTTTTAAATTTAAAAGCAATTTTTTAAATTCGTTTTTAAACGGCTAGTACTTTTTAAACCAAAAATTTATATTGTTTAGCCATTTATTTTATAATTTTGTTATAATTTTAAATAAATACGGTTTAAACTACATTAATACTTTTTTTTTTTTTAAAAAAAAACGCTACGTAAAATTTGTTTTTGTCATTATTATTAAAAACATTTTGATATTAATATTAATATATTTATATTTATGCTAAATTTTTTATTTATTTATTAAAAGTTTTATTAAAATTAAATAGTTTAATTATTTTTAAACTTTATTTTAAGTTTACGTAAACATTTATAATTAATATTATAAAAATAGTTATTTTAAAAAGCTTATTTTTAAAGTTTTTATTGTCGTTTTTTAACTTTTCGACTGTTTTAATAAATTAATTATCGGCGCTATTATAACTGTTTTGAAATATTTTAAATTATACTTGAAATATAATAAGTTTTGCTTATAGCTAAACGATTATCGCTTATTCATTAAACTGCTAAATTAAAACAATCGTTCGATATTGCCTTAATTAACCGCTTAATATAAAATAAAATTATTTAAAATATTATAAAGCGTACTTTTAATAATTAATACGTAAAACTTATTTCCGCAAAAACTTTTATATTTATATTTAAAATATACGTTAAACATAATAAAGCAATCGTAAGACGTTAATTTTATAAAAATATTCTTTTATAGTTTTTAAAAACTAACAATAAATATAAATTAAACAATATTAAGTAATTAATTAATTATATAAAAACTCCTTTTTTATATTTTTATTTTTTATTATTATATTTTTTAATAATTTTTTAAATCTTTTAGATTACTTTTTTGTTTTTTATAATTTTTATAATCTATCAATTTTTAAATCTTTTAAATTCTTTTTATTATTATTAGGTAATAGTATACTGCTACGTCTTTAACCTTATAGTGATCTCCCCTTATAGGCCCTTTTGTCCAAGTTTTTTACTGTTGGTTTGTAATACGCTATTAGTAAAAAATTAAATTTATATTATACGTTATAGTAATTATTAAATTTAATATAATATTTATTACGTTAAAATTAGCACAGTTTAATTATAATTTTATTTTAAATATTATAAAATAGCCGATAAGCTTTTTTATACTTTTTAACTATTTAATTTTTTATTTTATAATTTAATAATAAATTCGACTTTATAATAATAAATAATAATTTATTTGTTAATAATAACTTTTAATTAGAAAAGCTTTTAAGCTAATGTTATAAAGCGTTTTAAAAAATTAATAAAATAAAAAGCTAATAAATAAAATACTGTTACTATTTTTACTATTAAAGCTAAGTTTTTCGATTTAATTTAAGCTATGAAAAAATTATATTTTTTAATAATTAATAATAAAACTTAAAGTTAAATTAAATAATTAATAAACTATAAAACTAGTTATAAAAAAATAGCTTTATTGCGTACTAAACTACGGTACGTTAATATATATAATTATTAATTACGGCAAAAAATCGAAAATAAAACTTTTTAAATAATTTATATATTTATTTCTAAAATAATCGTAAATAGTTTAATTAAAGTTTTATTAATATTAAAGAAAAAAGATTTTTTAAACTAGTTAAAATTTCGTAAACTTTTAAATTAAAAAAAAATTGTTAAATTAATTATTAGTAATTAAAAAGCTTGAAAAGTAGTTAATAAAAAAATTTTTAAAAAATAAATTATATAAAATAAGCTTATAGCATAGTATTAAAAAATTAAAAAAAAAGTTTATTAAATAGCTCGAAAATTTTAGCTTAAAAATATTTAAACGGAAAATAAAACATCTAGCTATTAAATAGTATAAATTTATAAAAAACCTTTTTACTTTTTTTTATTATTTTTTTTGTTGCTTTTTTTGTTGCTTTTTTTTCCACGTTTTTTTTTTTTTTCTTAAAGCTTTTTAACTTTTTTTCGAAAAGCTTTTTTTTATTTTTATTATTATCGCCGTGTTTTTTTTCTTTTTGCTAGTTTATTAAATTAGCAAGCTTTAGCATAATATATATTATAGTATATAAAACGGCTTTTTTTGCTCTTAAAACATTAATTATAAAACCGTTTTATAAAATATAAAAAGTTTTTCAGCAATTTATAAAGGTAAAAAAACGTTAGCAATTAAATATTATAATTAATAAAAAGCTATTTATATAAATTTATATTTATATTTAAAAACATAGCGCTAATAGTATATATTCTTTTTATTAATTTTAAATAATTATTATTTAAATAATTTTTAAACGCGTTATAAATATACTAAAAATATAAAATTATATAAAATATACTTAAAAATCTGGCCGACAATAGATTTAACGCGCTTGCGAAAAAGTATTACGGCTATAATTATAATTATAACTGTAAAAACTAATAGTAAAAAATGGAAAGAATATAGCAATAATAATAATAATAACTTTTCGACTTAAAAAAACCGAAAAAAATAAATAAATATAACTTAAATAATTTATTTATTAACGAGCTAATAAATTCTTTTTTAAAAAAGCGAAAAAAAAGCTATTTAAAACGTTAACTTAATAATATTAACTGCCGATAAACGAGCTATTTAGCGAAAGATTTAAAGCTTAAGCTTAAGCTTTCGGTTAAAAAAAAATGTCGTGCGTTTTGTTAAACAACAAAAACGAACTGCTTAAAAAAAAAAAAGCCGAAAAAGTTTTCACTATATAAACTTGTTAATATAAAACTATTAAAACGCAGATATAATATTAACAAATTAACGCGTGTTTTAACGCTGCTATAACGAAAGGCGAATTTAAAAGCGTATATAGTAATATCTATTTATATAATTAACAATTTTTTTATTTAATAGCTTAAAACTTTATATATATATTATATAATATTTATCGACTAAAAAACTTACTTAAAAAAGGAAAAAAATATATTATAAATATTATTTAAATATTAGCTTAAATTTTTATAAACTAAAATAAGAAAATGGGTAAAAAGCTAATTTTAAAAACTCATATAAAAATCGAAAGATTATATAAAAAAAAATTATTAAAAAAGCTCGTTAATTCAAAACCTACCTATTTTATAATATAAAACGCTTTACGTTTATTAATAATTATATTTATATTATATATATATATATTATAAACTTTACTTTACTAATTTATAAATATTTTATAAAAACAGTTTATTAAAAGATATATATTAAAAAATACTATAAAATAAAAAGCTTTTATAATATTTATAAAAAAAATATATTAAATTAAAAACATTTAACAAAGACTTATAAAAACGTATTAATAAGTTTATATATATAAAATTAACTATACTTATAGCGCTTTTTTAAACAGCTCGGGCTATTGTAGCTAAAGAGCTTTACTACACATACTGCTTTATAAACTACTGTAGAATAGCTATTTACTATTTTAAAGAAATATATCAGTAAACCACTAAATCTAACATACGGCGGTTCCTTAGATCTCCTGCGCCCACCTAGCTCCAAGTGCTAAGCAGACTAATTAAGTGTTTATAAACCCTTTAACGTAAAGTATAATAATATAATAACTCTGAAAAAAAACGTTGGAAATTTTTTAAAGCCCAAAAAAACTTACTTATTTCCAAATTAAATAACTCGCAATATATATATATAAATATATATTAAACCTTTCAAAAGATTTAAATTAAAACTATTAATACTTTTAATTACTAAAATTTTATTTCTTCGAGTTTTTTTTAGTAAAGTTATTGATTTTTAAATAATAAGTATATTAAAACGCTATATGTTTATTTTTTAACCATTTTTTTTAAATTTAAATAATTTTACGGAAATAAATCGGAAAATAAATTAATTATTATTTTTAATGATTATTAAAACGTTTATATAAAACACTACTTTTTTAATCTTTATTTATATATAATATTATAAAACTATTTATTTTTAAAGTTTAAAGTTGTTATAAACCAGCAGTAAAAGAGCTTAGTCAAGAAAGAGGACTATAAGAAAGACTTACTAAAAAGATAAAAACGTAGCAATATAGTATTATATAACCTTAGGATATAAATCTAAAGGATTTAAGGATTTAAAAGATTTAAGTCGTAGATTTAATGGATTTTAAGATTTAAAAAATTTAGGTCGTAAATTTAAAACAATAAAGTAATAAAAGAATAAATATATAAAGATTAGATTTTTTATGTAGCTAGTTCTTTTTTTAGCATTGTTTAATTTATATTTATAGTTAGTTTTTAAAACTATAAAAAACTATTTTTTATAAAGTTACGTTTAAAAGTTATTTTATACCGTTTAATTATATTTTAAATGTAAACTTAAAAATATTTACGTAAATAAGCTTTACGTATTTTTATCTTTTTAATATTACAACAAAATATTTGCGTAATAAATTATTAAAATACGCTTTGTAATAATTTAAACAGTTTTATTTTAGTTATAATAATTAATTTAAAATAATATTAAAACTATATTTACTAATAATAAATTTATTAATAATTTAGTAATAACTTATTTTTTATTTAAATGGAACATTTTGTAAACCTTTGTACGTACATTTGCAAATAATTTAACAATAATATATTTGATTAATTTAAATTAGTTAAATTTTTATTTGCTAGACTTGTTTATACTATTTCGATAAGTTTGCGCATTATAGCTACGTTTGCTGCAAGTTTTATAGCACTTAACGCGAGTTTTTTTTTTTTTTCGTACGACGAACGAACCGACGAACAAACTAATAATAAAATAAACGCAATTATAAAACGAATAATTGTTTATTATATAAAAAGCAAAAGATTTACGGGCTTTAAAAAACGTAGTTATGAAGGTTTGTCGGCTCGTTTGTCGGTTTATTTATTGTACGAAAAAAAAAAGACTTGCGTCGGGATTTGCGTTAAAACTTACGTTAAAATTTGCGTTAAATGCTATAAGACTTATAGCAAACGTAACTATAATATGCAAACTTGTCGAAATAGTATAAATAAGTTTAGCGAATAGGAATATAATTTATTCGAATTAATTGTTTATATTTTCGGTTCGTTCGTCGGGCTATTCGTCGGTTTGTTCGTCGTACGAAAGGAAAAAAAACTCGCGTCGAGTGTTATAAAACTTGCAGCAAACGTAGTTATAATGGGTAAATTTGTCGGAATAGTATAAATAGGTCTAGCGAATAAAAATTTAACTAGTTTAAATTAATTAGATATGTTGTTGTTGGATTATTTGCGAATGTACGTACGAAAGTCTGGAAAGTGTTCTATTTAATTAGGTGTTTTATCTAAGTGGGAGATGGGTTATACGTTGATATTAATTTTAATAATAATAATAAAATTATTAAAAAAAAAGCATAATATAGTAGTAAATAATTTTACAGCTTTTCATACAAAAAATTAGCAATTATAAGCATAATTTAAAAAAAATAGCTATATAATTAAACGCTGTGCTAAAATAATTCGGGATTATGATAATAAAAAGTTTAACTACGAAAAAAAAAGCGCTAAAAAAAAGCTTAAAGCTTATTAAACTATTTAAGTTTAAAAAAACTTTAACTATTTAAAAGAAATTTTAACGCAAGTTAAAATATATTAACTGTTTTATTAAAGAACTTTTAAAAATAATAAAAAAATCAATTACGCGGCAATTTTATTAAAAAAAAAAAAAGCATTAGTTTAGTTTAAACTATAATTATTTAAAGTAACCACTAAACTACGAAAAGATTAAAGCTTAAAAACGAAAAAAATGTTTGCTTTATATAAATTATTTAACAACGCGCTAAAAGAAGTATTTTAAACTCGGCGAAAAAACGACAAAAACAAAATAAATTATAAAATCTGCAATAAACTAGTTTAACGTCGGCTTATGCGGCAAAAATTTAAAAAATCTTAGCTTTTATTATACTAAATAATAAAATTAAAATTATAAAGTTTTATAATAAACTTAAAAGCTATGTTAAAAATAAAATTGTTAAGATAACTTAACTTAAAAAATTCGTAAACTATAAAACTAAAGCAATTAAAATCGATATTTAAATATATAAACAGCGCAAAAAAAAACTTACGCTTAAATAATAATAAAAACAACAAATTTAATTACGGCAAAAAACAATAATAATTTACGGCTTATAATATTTACGTAAAACTAATAAAAATTAATATAGTATAATAAAAAAAGATTTATCGCTAAAAAAAGCAATTAAATATTATAATTATAATAAACTTGGGCATATCGCTAAAAACTGCAAAAAAAAAAAAAAAAACTGCAAAAAAAACAAAAAACGCAAAAACTTATAAATATTAAAAGCTTAAGTTTTTAATGTTAAAAAAAAAGCTAGCAAATTAATATAATATAAATAACCCATAACGATAAAAAAAGCAAAGTATTATTATATAAATTAAAAGGTATATAATATATTATTAAAAAAAGTTTTTAAATAAATGTTAAAAAGTGTTAAAATTAATAAAAAAAATTTATTTAAGCTTTAAAATATAATGAAATGTTAAAAGATTTACGCAATTTACAGTTTTAATATAAAAAACCGGATTTTAAAAAAATTTTAAAAACATATATTAATAATACAAAAATAAAATTTTATATTAAATTTTTTTTAATAAAAAAACTTAACGAGCTAAATATTAATAATATTATTAATAAACAATAAATTTAAAGTATATAAACTAATAATAAAATATTTATATTTAAAACATATTAAAAATTAAGGTAAAGAAATTAGCTTAAAAGCGAAAAATGTTTAAATTAAAACGCTAATTATAAATATAAATAGTATAACTATTAAAGGCATAATAGTATAAAGCATTAAAAAAAATATCTAAGCTTTAATAAAAAAAAATTGCTTTTTAAAGTAAATAATAATAAAAGCTATAGCTAAAAAAAATTAAAGCAAAAAATAAACTTAAAACCGAGTAATAGTTTTAAAAATATTAAAAAATCGAATAATATAAAATAAACTAAAAATTGACTTTAAACTAGAATAAGTTAGAAAAATTTAAAACTATTTATATTTAGCTATTTATATAATAAAAGTATATATATTTAAAATAATAAAAAGCTAAAACTAAACTATAAGAAATATAAAAAGATTTTATAAATAAAATATATTATATATAAATATAAAAAACATTTACAAAAAAAATTAAAAATAATTAATTATTAAACAAGTTTAAAAAAACAAAAATATAAATATTTTATATTAAATAAAAAACGGCAAATTAATTATTATATATTAATCGGCTTTTAAATACGCTATTTTAAAACAATATTTTAAATATTTTAAAAAATGCAAAAAAAAAAAAAAAAAAAAAAATAACGCCGGAACATTTATATATATAATTAAAATGCTAAATATATGTTGCGTATAAAATTTTAAATATAAAAAATGCAAACAAAAAGCACGCGATAATTGTTTTTTATACAAAAATAATAAAATAATACTATTACTAAACTTTTTAAACAAAACCGATAAATACATTATTAAAAAACAAAAAACGAAGAAAAATAATTATGAAACGAAACGGATAATTAGTTTAAAACGTTAAGTTTTTGTTTAAAATAAAATAAAAAATAAATTATTATAATTAAGAATAAACATATTTTATTAAAAAAATTTAAAACCTTTTATTAATACAAAAATATATATAAATATTATTTTTCTTAATATTATTAATAAATTAAACATTATATATATATATATATATATATAAATCTTTATTTAATTATAATTTTCGAAAAAAAAAACATAAATTATAATAAAAAGAAAGTTATATAAAAAAATATAAAACTTTTTTCAATAATTTCAAGTTATTTAAAATGTTTTAAACTTAATATCGCAAAAATAGCTTTTTATACTAGGGTTTTAAAATTATTTTAATTATAAAAAAATAATTTAAAAATAAATTAAAAAACTAGCTATTTTTTATAAAATATTTTTTAACGAAAATTAAACTAAAATTAAACTTAACTTTTACCGAGTTTAAAAAACGAACGGTACGTAAATTTAAGCAGTTAAAACCAATATTATATTTCATAATACGATTTGCTAAAAAAAAACTTAATATAAAAGTTTTAAACAAATATAAAAAGTTTAAAAACTTGTTTAACGAAAAATATAATATAACAACAAAGTTATTAAAACATAATAAATAAAATTATGCGATATTTATTTAAAAAAAAAACATTTAAAAGCGTTTAAATAAAATAAAATAAATAAAAAACAGCTGTTAAAACTGCAAAAATTTTTAAATAAATTTTTATCGAAAAGATTTATACGACATTTAAAGCTATTAACAGCATATTTATTTTTTAAATATTTAAAAAATAAAAAAAAATAGAAAACTATAATAAAAAATATATATAAACTATCCACATTTAAATTTTATTATTATTTAAAATTAATAATTTACAAAATCGTTTTATTAAAGCATAATAAATAATGATTTTAAATATATTTAATGTTTATAATTAAATATATATTAAAGAAAACGGCATTTACTATACTTTATAAATTATACGAATTTTTAATTATACATTTTAGTTTAATTAATATATTAATAATATTATAAACTATAATTATAAATATTTTACGAAAGTTTATTAATATGTTTATATTTAAATATTTTAACAAATATTTTAATTTATTTTAAAACCTTTAAAAATATAAAAAACAGGTATAAAAAATACTTAAAGCTTTATAAAAAGCTAATTTAAAAATATATTTAAAAAAAGTAAACTGTGTAAAATTTATAATTACGTTAAAAAAAAGTATAAATTTAAAAGTTTAAATTATTAATAGTAAAAAATTAGCTTAGGTTTATAAATATTAAAAACGTACGATGATTCGTAAAATTCGCGAACTATATACGCCCGTTTATTATTAATTTTAAAAAATATATAGCTTTTTTTATAAACTTAGTTAAAAAAAAATAAAGTTTTTTAATAAATAAAAAAAAAACAAAAAGCATTCGATATAATACGAAAAAAATCTTTAAACGATTTAATATTAAAATTACCTAATTTAAATAAAAACTATAAAATTAAAGTTAATGTTAATAATTATGCTATAAAAAAATAACTAATTTAATAAAACAAAAATAATAAACTATATTTAGTAGCATTTTTTTGAAAAAGTTTATAAAACTTAAATTAAATTATTAAATTTATACTAAAAAACTTATAACAATAATAAAAGCTTTTAAAAAAATTTATTATTTAAATAATATTATTATATTAATAAAAGTTTATTTAAACTATAATAATTTTGTAACTTTTATAATTATAAAAATATTTAATAAAAAACAAGTATTATAAAAAAAGTTTTTATTATAATTTAATTTTAAAATTATATATATTAAAAATAAAAAAATAAAAAAGCAGACATGTTTAGCTAAAAAGCGATTATAAACAAAACATATTATTAAAAAATAAAATATTATTATATATTAATTTAAATAAAAGCTTATTTATTAATTTTATATTAATCGATTATAAAAAATATAATCAAAAGATTTAAGCTAAACTAAAAAAAAACATTAAAACGTATAATATAATAACAAACAATATATACTTTTAAGCGTTTAAACTGAATTAATTAAAAAAATATATAAACATTTATTTTTAAAACATTAAAAAAACTACAAAACTTTAAACCGATTATAATAAAACTACAATTTTTTAAAAGTAAAAAAAAGTTATATATAATATATTATTATAATATAATTTACAAAAAAAAGCAAAAATATTTGAGCATAAACTTTATAAAAATTTACAACCGGTAAAAATTTTAAATAAAGCATAAAAAACGATATTATTTAATTTTATAATAAAATTATTAAAATTAAAAAAACCTATAATAAAAATAAAATACGACTTTATCTTAATTATTATCGATAAATTAATAAAATATAAATATTTTATACTATATAAAAAATTAAGTTTAGCATAAAATTTAAAATATATATTTAGCAAATATAAAATACCCGAAAAAATAATTACCGATAAAAGTTAAATAATAGTTTTAAATTTTTAGCACTTATTTATTAAAACTTTAAAAATTAAGCATAAAATATTAATAATATATTATTTATAAATTAATAAATAAATAAATAAATTAAACTAAATATTAAAATAATATTTAAAATATTATATTAATTAAAATTAAAAAAAACTAAATTAAATTATTATTAAACTTAAAAATAATATATAATAGTTTAAATAACGAAAATTCAAAAATATTATTATTTAAAACAAACTATAGTTACAATATAAATACGATATAATTATTTATAAAAAAAAAATATTACAGCATTAATAGTAAAAATCAAAACAAAAAAACTGCTAAATTTATAAAACCATTTTTAAAGCGAACAAATATTTTTTTTTAAAATAAATAAAAAACATTATAATAATAAAAAGTTATTAAAGCTAACTTTAAAAAAAAATAAAGTTTATTTTTTAAAACAAAATATTAAAACGAAAAAAAGCAGTAAAAAATTAAATTATAAAAACATTAAACCGTTTAAAATCAAAGAAATTATTTTACCAGTAAACTATAAATTAAAACAGTTAAAAAACGCAAAAATTAGTTTTATTTAATATATTTCCATTTTTAAATTATCATATTTAAATATTTTTTTAAAAACTAAACTTAAAATCGAAAAAAAAAATATTTATAAAATAAAAAAAGTCTTAAATTTACGATAAAATAAATAATACTAAAAATTAAAATATCTAATAAAATAAAAAAAAATATATTTACGAAAAAACTATAGAAAAACTAAAAAAACCACTTAAATAAAATGTTTACTATAATTAATAATTTTTACTAATAATGTTTTAATCGATTAAAACTTAAAGCAGAAAATTAATTATAAAAGCGTTAAAATTATTTTACTTAAAAAATAAAATGTTGTAAAAACGGAAAATTTTTCTTTTACACGCTTTTTTTCGTTTAGCTTTTTTTTTTAATTATAATTTTCTTTTTTTTGTTTCCGTAAAAATTTTTCGTAAATACGTAACCGTTAAACCGTATTTAGTTAATCGAAAATATTTTTAAGTTTAATTTTTAGTTTTTTTTAAACTTTTGTAAAATTTGCTTGCAAAACTAAAAGTTTGTTATTTATTTTTTTGTAAAGAAAAAACAAACGATTATATTTATTTATAATAATATAAAAAAGCAATATAAAAGTTTTAATAATGTTATAAAACCGTTAAAAGTAAATATAAAATTAAGAATTAAAACTTTATTAATATAAAAACAAGTTAAATTAAAAAATAAAAAAATAAAAAATAAAAAAAACTTCGATTCCGTTTTTATAAATAAACTTAGCATAAAACTTGCGAGCAACGCGTTAATTAAGACGAAAACGAGAAGATTTATTAACGCGGCTTAATATAATAAAAAAATGAAAAAAAAACTAAACTAAAAAATTAAATCAAAAAGCAACGAGTAAAGCTAATAATTTTTATTTATTAAAAACAATAAACTTAAAAAAAAAAGAATATTATTATAAACTAGCAATAAAAAAGACTTATTAAAAAAAATAAAAACGTAACAATATAGTGTTACGTAACCTTAAAACATAAATTTAAAAGATCTAAAGATTTAAAAAATTTAGGTCGTAGATCTAAAAGATTTAAAGATTTAAAAAATCTAGATTATAAATTTAAAAGATTTAAAACAATAAAATAATAAAAAAATAAATATATAAAAATCGGATTTTTTATATAACTAGTTATTTTTTTAGCATTGTTTAACTTATGTTTATAATTAGTTTTTAAAACTATAAAAAACTATTTTTTACAAAATCACGTTTAAAGATTGCCTTATACCGCTTAACTATATTTTAAACATAAACTTAAAAATATTTACGTAAATAAGCTTTACGCATTTCTATCCCTTTAATACCACGACAAAATAGCTACGTAATAAATCACTAAGGTACGCTTTATAATAAATGTTTTAAAAATAATTTATGTTTATTTATTTAAAAAAAACTTTTGAATTATTTTACGAAAATAATTTTTCTTTAAAATTAATTAAACACCTTTTTTTTTAAAAAAAAAAAAAAAATCTATAGTATTTTATATAAAAAGCTAATTTTTTTTAAATTTTGTTTATATATAACGTTATAAAATTATTTGGTTTTAAAATTGTTAATTATAGGTTGAAAAAAAATGCCATCGTTTTTTATTTTACCCTACTGTATATGCGGCATATCCACGCTGTACGTAAATTTCATAGGAAAGTACGTAGTTTATATTATCTTATAAGATAGGCATTAAATAAGCTTGCACAGCTTAATAACGTCTCACTTATTGTGCCTAATCGGATCTAATGCGAGCATCTGCTCTTGCGTTAATTAAACCTCTGCGGAATGGCTAGAGGCGAGTCAGTCACCGCAATTGGTCTTATATAGATATTGTAACTCAGACTACGTACCTAACAGCCTACACGTACGTTGTATAAGTAATTATGCTTATAGTTTACTATAGCAGCTACATCGATAAGCACGCGCACATATTTACAATTTCGTCACAGTCCTACATTTCATAGACTTATTGTTGAATGGGCTTTGTACGATATCGTACAGTTAATACGCGGGACAAAATACAGGTCTATTATACTATGTTTATTGCGTATATCTATTTAAAAAAGAAGAAGAAGAGTATCGTATACATAAAACGTGTTGTATAAAAACTAGCTAAAAGGTTTAAAAAAAGATGTATTATATACAAAGCATAGAAAAGTGGCTATCTAGCCTGCCGGCTGCTAAATATATAAATAAAGTGTATATTTATGGTATAGAAAACCATGGGGTAGTGTAGTATATTCTGTATTGCGATGGGGAAGACTGGGAATATCCACACATCCCCGCAGGGATGTGTGGGATATCCCAGTTTCCCTTATCTAATCAACGTATCTAATCTACACGTGACATGTGGGTCCTTTGGACCCCCCTTGTCACCTTGTATTAATTTAATAAATAAACCCTTATAATACAATGCCTTAATTAACCTGATATATTTTGCTAAATACTTAAAAACCGTGTTATATGCTTTTAATTTAAATTCCGTATAATATTTACTTTAATTTAATAAATTTAATATTTTATAAATTTTACTAATTAATTTAATTTTAAATAATTTTATAAATAAAATATTATATATATATATAGCAAAAACGATATAAATAAGTTAAGTTTTTTATAACAAAGAATAAACAGTTTTATTTAATTTATATATATATATATTATAACTTTGCGACGTAAATAATTAAAATTAACTATTAACTAAAATATATTAATAATTTATATAAACAGCTATTATAAACTTGGTTAATTTAAAATTAGTTTTTGTAATATTTTGCTAGTTTTTAAGCGTTGCTCTTATTAAATAAAATTTTTACGTTATAATTAAATATTTTAATATATTAATATAATAAGTTCGACTTTTAATAAAAAAAATAAAAAAAATAAAAAAACTTTCAACGCGCATTTTTTTAAAACCTTTTGCAAAAAAGGTTATAATTATCGTAATCGTATAAGTAAATATAATTGGCTTACTAAATTTTAATTACTTTTATAATATAATTAAAAATCTAATAATTATAAAAAAGTTAAATCGTAACTAATATTTAAAAAACCGTTTAAAAATAAATATTTTTAGCTTAAAAAGCGTTTACTATTTATAGCGTATATAAACTTATTTAAGTAATTATATTATATTTTATTATTAGTTTATTATTTATATATATATATTTTACAACATGTTTTATTAAACTAACCGAATTAACGTAAATAATTAAAACGTATATTATTTATTTATTGTTTTATATAATATATCTCTTATTTAAATAGGCCATTTAATTAAATAGGCCACTTTTTTAAACTTTTGTATATATATAACAAAATCCTTTATTTTTCTATTCGTAATAATAGCTAAGCTTTGTAAAAAAGCTAATATATAGCTTGCTTTACGGGCTTATAAAAATAACCCTCGTTTATTTTTTTTAACGCGTTATTAAATTATATAACGTGCTTTATACGATTTTTATCCGATAAACGAACGGTTTTATATTACTTGCCGAAATATAATTATTAATTTAATTAATCGATCGTTTTTATTTAAATATAGCGCGGTCGAAAATATAATTAATCGGCTATTTAAATTACGCGAGAAACGTTTTGTAAAAAAAATTTAAGTTTTAAATTTTGTACAAAAATAACTAAACTTTAAAACCCGATTTAATCGTTAAATCGATTATTAACAAGTTTTAAACGAAAATTTAATTAAATACCGCGTTTAGTTTATTTTTATACGAAAAATAATTATAAAAAATAAAATTTAAAAAAAAAATTTTTATAACTTTAATAAAATTAAGTTTATAATAAATTATATTACGTTCGATTTTATTATAATTATATTTAACCGCGTACGAAAATTAAAAACTTTATAGCTAAATAATTCGGAATAATTTATAATTATGTAAAATATATCGTTATACGGTTATGTTATTTTATTTTATATTATTTTAATAAAACGAAATTATTTATTATTTTAGTACGAAAATACCGAATTATTGAATAATTAAACGATAAATAAACGAAGCTTAAATTAAATTAGATATTTCGATAAATATATAAAGCGTTATACGAAAAAAAAATATTGTTTATTTATTTTCGATAGTTATAAAAGTTATTATTTAATTAAATTTAAACTATATTACAAAAACTATAATATTATTATTTTTTGTATATTTTTATATTTTTTTTTAAAAAACTTTAATTTTTTAGTATTAAATATTTTAGTATTTTAAAACGGTCGTATAGTAAATATATTAAGTATTTAATATAAGCGTATATTATATATATTAAAAAAGAAAAATTTTAACCGCGTTTTTTTATACGTTTAACGCGTTAATAACTTTTAATAACGTACGAAAAAGTTTTTGAAAAACAAAATTAATATTGTATAACCCGGAATATATAATTTTTTAACTAGATTACCGTTTAATTATTCCGCGAGTCGAACTTTTATTTTTTATCCGATAATATATTATTTTAAATAATTTAACTAAAGTTAATTTGCTATTTTAATATATTAAAAAAAAAAAATTATACGATACGAAAATAGCTTTTTAGTATTTATTATAAAAATTATAAATTAAATAACGCGTAGTACGATTAACGTTATATATCGTTTTACGTTATTAAAAAAAAAAGTCGTAATATTTTACGAAGCAAATTATAAGCTTAATTAACGTCGTTATACAAAACAAACCCGATTATAAAATAAAAGATTTTTTATTATGCAAAAAGTAAAAGATTTATAGGCATTTAAAAACGTAGTTAAACAAAAAAACTTAAAAAATCGTTAAAATAGTCGTCGTACAAAAAGAAAAAAAATTTGCGCTTAGCGTTATAAAATTTGCAGCGAACTTAGCTATAATACGCAAACTTATTAAAATAGTATTAAAACGTTTAGTAAATTAAAATTTAATTAGTTTAAATTAATTATATATATTGTTATTAAATTATTTGCGAATATATATACGAAGGTCTGGAAAGTGGCTTATTTAATTAGGTGGCTGATTTAAGTGGGAGATGTGTTAAACTTTTATTAAACAATTTTATTTATAAAATAACTTTTATTATTGAAATACATAGTAAATTAGTTTTTTATATATTTATTATAAATATAAAAAATAAATAATTTACATAAATTAATAAATGCATTTTAAATATAATAGTTAACTATAATAAATATATATTAATGTTTATTATAGATAAATAAATTTGTAAAACTTAAAAAGTTTATATTAATTAAGTTTTAAAAAGAGTATACTATAATTATATTTAAAGCAACGAATTAAAATATTCCAAAATATTACTAATACGTTTTATAGCTTAGAATATATATATAATTATTTACCGTACGTTTAAACTAATATAACCTTTCCCAAAATTAATTAAATATAAATATATCAGTATAATTTTTATAATAAGCGTAAGCTTATTATAATGCTAAAAATACTTGCTACTTTTTAAAATATAAACTTTATTTATTAATATATTTAATATAATATAATTTTATATTTTACAAAATGTAATATATTAATTGTTTTTTAATTTATTAATAATAAATTCGAAAATATTTTTATACTAAAGCATTAATATTTTATAAATAAATAATAATAACTTAAATTAAATTATTTAAACGTTAATAAATAATAAAATATTTTATATAAAAATGTAACGTATTTTATACGTAAATAAGCTATTTTTTAAACTTTTATATATATATAATAAAATCGTTTATTTATTTATTAATAAAAATAGTTAAGTTTTATAAAAAAGCCGATATATAGTTTATTTTATAGGCTTATAAAAATAACTTTTGTTTATTTTTTTTTAACGCGTTATTAAATTAAATAATACATTTTATATAATTTTTACCCAACAAACGAATGGTTTTATACTATTTGCCAAAATATAATTATATAATGTATTATTAATTTAATTAATCTATTGATTTTATTTAAATATAACGTTATTAAAAATATAGCTAACCGGCTATTAAAATTACGCAAAAAACGCTTTATGAAAAGAATTAAACTTTAAAATTTAATTTAATCGCTATATCGTTTATTAACAAGTTTTAAACGAAAATTTAATAAAATATATCGTTTAATTTGTTTTTATAAAAAAATAAAATTTAAAAATAAATTATTTATAATTTCGATAAAGTTAAATTTATAATAAATAAAATTACGGTTACTTTTATTATAATTTTATTTGATTACGTATAAAAATTAAAAAGTTTATAATTAAATAATTTAAATTATATTATTATACGATTATATTATTTATTTTATATTATTTTAATATAAAAACATTAAATTATTTAATAATTAAACAATTAAAATTATGAAAAATAGTTAAATAATAAATAAATAAAACTTAAATGATATTAAATATTTTAATAAATATATAAAAAATTATCGCTTATTTATTTTCGATAATTATAAAATTTGTTATTTAATTAAATTTAAACTATATTATAAAAACTATAATATTATTATTTTTTATATATTTTTGAATTTTTTATAAATTTTGATTTTTTAATACTAAATACTTTAATATTTTAAAACAGTTATAAAGCAAATAAATTAAATATTTACTATAATTATATATTATATATATTAAAAGGAAAAAAATTTTACCCGCGTTTTTTTATTCGTTTAATAAATCAAAAACTTTTAATAACGTATAAAAAAGTTTTTTAAAAATTAAAATTAATACCATATAACTTAAAATATATAATTTTTTAATTAAAGTATTATTTAGTTATTTTATAAATCAAACTTTTATTTTTTCTTTTATAATATATTATTTTATATAATTTAAATAAAATTAATTTATTCTTTTAACACATTAAAAACATTATATAATATAAAAATAACTTTTTATTATTTATTATAAAAACTACAAACTAAATTATATATAATACGTTTAATATTATGTATCGTTTTACATTATTAAAAAAAAGTCGCAATGTTTTGTAAAGTAAATTATAAATTTAATTAATATTATTATATAAAATAAACTTAAATATAAAATAAAATAGTTTTTACTATATAAAAAGGAAAGAATTATTAAAATTATTGTCGTATAAAAAAAAAAACTCGCGTTTACCGTTATAAAACTTACAATAAACTTAACTATAATATATAAATTTATTAAAATAATAGAAAAACGTACAATAAATTAAATTTAATTAATTTAAATTAAATATGTATATTATAATTACAATATTTTAAAATCTTTACGATTAATATTAAATAACTAATATTTAAAATAGCGCAAAGGTCCGTTAGCGATTTTTATAACTTTCGATTTTTTAAAACGGTGTATAATAGTTATATCGTATTCGAAAAATTGCGTAATTTAATATATTAAACGATTTTTTAATTTTTTACCTGCTCGTATCAAAATTAATAAAACTTTATAATTTATATAAATAAAAACAAAATAATTAAATAATAATACTAACTATTTTGTTTTAATTAAACTTTTTAATACAGTGAAAACTTTTTACTTAATAATTAAATATCGCGTTTTTTTATTTAATATTTTATAAAAAGTATATATAATAATGTTTATTATCCCGAAATATTTATTTTTCAGCTCGGTATATAGTAATAAATCGAAAATTTGAATAATACTTCGCTTATTTTTGTTTTTGAAAAATTTATAGTTAAATAATATTAATATTTAAACTTTACTTTTTTATAAAAAATGTTTAATGCTTTAAAGTTAACTTAAATTTTTCGCGTTTAATTTAAGTTTTTTATGTAAACAGTTTTTTTTTTAAGATTAGGCGAGCAATTTAGTTTATATAACTAGTTTTAAAAATACGAGCACGATTTGCTTGTTTAAATATAAACTATTTTAAAAGGTTTTAAAATATAAAAATATTTAGATATTTTTAATCGAAATATATAATAACGGCTTTGATCGCGCAAATTCTTTTATATATTTTATATTTAAATATATATAACTTTCCTTTAGTTCAAAGCCAATTTTTTCTATATTAAAAACATATAACTCGGTTTTTTTATTTAAAATATAAACTAAATTAATAGTAATATAAAAACAATAATATTATAACAAATATATATATTTATATTTAATCGCAATAATACAAGTTAAATAATTCTTAAAGAATATTGCAGAATTTACTCCTTATTATAAATAATATTTAAATCATAATAGAAATTTATTAAATAAATACAAATAGATAAAAATATAATTTAAACATAATATTTTTAAACTATAAATAAATATAAAAAACTTTACATAATGTTTAAACAATGCGATTATATAAATACATTTTATAAAATATAATAATTGCAGTTTTATAACAATCTTTTTAAACTATAATCGCTTAATAATTATTTACTATATTTGATTTAAAAAATATTAATAACATTTTTTATATATATACATAGAAATTTTATTTTGATTATATATTAACTATTAAAATTTATATATAATTAAGTTAATCGGCCGATAATTATATACTATTTAAAGTTTACGATTATTTTTAAAAAAGAATTTTATATATATAGCTTAAAATAAAAAACCTTTAGTTACAATATTTATTAATTTCATAATTAAAAAAAACTTTTTAAATAAAAGCTAATTTATCGTAAATTTAACTGACGTATTAAAGTTAAAACAACTTTATTACTATGTTAATGTTTTATAGATTTAATAAATTTAATATTTTATAATATAAAGATAAAATAATTTTTTTATTTATAAACTAGACGCAAAATTAAATTTTTTAATTTTAAACTTTAATTAAAAACTAATAGTAATTTAATACTTAATAACAAACTAAATTATTTATATTATCGTATAAAATAAACTTTTACGTTTTTAATATAATTTAGCAATTATAGAAAAGTTAGTAAAAATATTCGTAATATATTAAATATTTTAAAAAAATTTGAAGTTTTTAAATAACCGATAATTTTCAACCGCTAAAGTAATATTTTATCGCAATACTATCTTAATAAACGTTATATATAAAGTATGTATATTTTTATATATTATAATTTACTAAAAGATATTATTTTATTAAATATATAATATATTTAATAATAAAATCTAATAAAATATTTACGACTATAAATAAATATAAATTTAACGCAATACATTAGTTTAAATTAGCAGTATAATATAAAATAATTAATATAAAAAGTAATATATACGCAATAAACGTATAAAATACCGTTAAATCTTTTAACAGCTTAAATACTTTTTAACAATATAATAAATAATTAAATTAACGTACTTAACGTTTTTTATATTATTTTAATAAATAATTAATAAACTTGAAATTTGCGTTAACGTATTACACAAGTCTATTAACAATACAAGGCTATTAACAACCTTAATATATATATAAAAACCGTCTGTGCGTTAATTATTAACTTTATAATTACTAACTTTATAATTACTAATTTAATAAATACGTAAAATATCTCGTTTAGTGCATAATTAAATAAAGAATTTAGAAATCAATTTCTTTGAATTTTGCAAAAATATTTAAAGCGTGTATTAAAGAAAAACCTTTTTGCAAGAATTATTTAAGCGTACTTTTTAATAACTTGATAATTGATTTTTTTTAAAATATAAAAAATGATTTTTGATTTTTTCGTTTAATTACGTATAAAACGGTATATTTGTTTATTTATAAAACTAATAGTTATAAAGTTAATAACTAACGTATAGACTTTTTTCTATATATTTTAAAGTTGTTAATAAGCTTATGTCGTGCGCTATTAAATTAAAATAGTAAATTAATAAGTTAAATTTAAAATATAAGTTATCTAAATTAAAAATAAATATATTAGAGGAATAAAATAATTTTAATAATTTTAATTATATAACTAAATTTAAAATTAAAGCTTTTGAATTATATTTATATTATGTAGTCGAGTTAAAACGAGTAAATTATTTTATAAAGTAATATTAGTTATAAAATTAATTACTTAATTTAAACTTAAAAAATTTATATATATTGTTTTTTATAATATTTTTATTATTTAGTACAGTAATTAAAAATATATTTTGACGATTTAGCGAATTTTTCATTTTCGAAATGAACAGCATTATCGATTATATAAAATAGCAGATTTTATATTTTATTTATATTAGCAAAATGTTCGTCGATTGCTTTTTTTTAATTAAAATTTTTTTTAAATTTTCAATTTAAATAGTTTTTATAATTTTAAAAAAAATTCGATTTAAATATTAAGTTTAAAAATAAAAACTATAAATACTAACTTTTTAATATTTTGCTTTTTCAAAATTTTAAAAATGTTTTAAATATAATATTCGTCAGCTTATATACGCTTAAACTAATTACGTAATAAAAATGTATTAAAACTTTTATTAGCCTATATAATAAAAACGGTAATAATTGCACTGATTTTTTTAACGATAACTTAAATTAAAATATATTCGGTAATAAAATATTTTTCATCGTTTACTAGTTTTATTATTTAAAACGCATTAGCAAAACGAAAAGTTAAAATAAGTTTTTTAATAAACAAAAATAAAACGATTTTAATAACAGCTTTTTTATTAAATAATGTTTAAATAATATATATTTTAAATATATATATATAATTATAATTTAGTAAACTAATATTAGTTTCGTTTTTATTTTAATTTTTTATTAAATATATCGCTAAATTTATTTTTAATATTAAATATTATAGTTTAATAAATTATAATTTAATTTTAACAAAGCTATCGGTATGTTAAATACTAATTCTTGTAATTAAAGTTTATATTAACTATTTGCGTATATTAAACCGGTGCAAATTTTTTTCTTTTATAATACAAGCTAAAATAATATTACGAAAATTTTTTTTTTTAAATTTAAATTTTGCTAATTTTGCGTAACTGTCTTAGCTCTTTTTCATGTTTAGTTAAAAATTTTTTAAACTCTTTAATATTTAAAATAATATTACCATTTAACTTTACAATTAAAAAAAATAATACAAAAAAACCTTTTAATTTATTTAAATAAATAAATAAAATAATAATTAAAAAAGCTATAGCTAAAGAAAAATTAAAAATTTATTTAATTTTAGTTATTTTAAGTTAGTCGTAAAATCTAAGTTCTTTTTTTTTTACAGTTAATAAATATATATTTTTAAGCAAAATAGTTAAGCTTAAATTTAAGCTTAATTTAATTATTTAGTTTAATAATAATGAAATTAATAAGTGTATTTTTTTTTAACTTTAATAACTATAGTTTAATAAAATTAAAAGCAATTAAACTTTTTTAAATTAAATTTAAGTTTTCTTAAAGCTTTAATAGCTTATTACTTAACGGCTTTTTTTTTTTCAGCAATAACTAAATTAATGCATTTAAAAAATCTATATTAATTTTAATTATAACAAAAATAAAAATAAAAGTTTAACGCTAATATGCGTTTTTTATTTTTATTTATTAAAGTAAATATACGATTATTTATTTAAGTAATAATAAATAAATCGATTATATATTTTATTATATATTTAATTACATTAACTATACGCTTTTTAATAAATAAAGCTATGAAATAATTTATAAAATATTAATTTTATTTTTTATAAAAGTAGCGATTTATTTAAATATTATATAAAATATACGAAAAATAACTATAATTTTAGATTTTCCGCTTTTATTTAAATGTTTATTTATCGTTAAAAGATTTTATAAACGTAGCTATAAAACGTTATTTTATTTGTTATTACGTATATTAATTAAAAATAATTTAGCTAATTTATATTAATATTTTTATATGCTTTATCGGCAAGTTTTTAAACTTAATATATATAGTCGATTAATCTTTTAAGAATCGTCGTTTAAAATAACAAATTTTAACAGTTAATTAATAATTTTTATTATTATTTTTAAAATTATCTTACCGTTTTTATTAAATAAAGCTAAAAATATTAAGTTAGTTGTTTTATATATAAATATAAAACTGGTTTATTTTTTTTATGTTTAATTTAATATATATATTTATTATAGCAAATAATTTTAATAAGTTTAAATTAATAATTATAAATGCAATTAAATATTATTAATTTCTTTGAAATACAAATTTATAGTTAAGTTTAATGTAAAAATTAAATATTTATATTAAATTTAATAAATTTTAATACGTTTAATTATTTATATGCTAAATATTATTATATATAGCAAATAATTTATTAACAAAATATACGATAATATAAAATTAAATATAATAAAATAATATTATATATTTATTTACGGTAAAATATTTAATAAATAAAGCATAAAATTAAATTAAATATTTGCGTTAAATAAGTAAAAAATAATATTATAAAATATAAAAAACTGTTTAAATTTAAATAACAATAATATATAATATATTTAAAAGTTATTGTATATTTATTTACGATGAAAAACTTAGTTAATAATTTTTAAAAAATGTATAATATAGCTTAAAAAGATTTTAATATTGTTTTATTAAAATAAGTAAGTTGAAATTTCTTTTCGTATAACGAGCTAAAGTAAATTAATATTACGATAATAATTTAAGTTTAAAATGCTAAGAACAAATGCTATTTTTTTATTTTAAAAATTTAGCTAATTTATAACGAATTAACTGCTATAAAACCTAATACTTTTAAGTTTATAACGCATTAAATAATCTTTAAATTTATTCATTTTAAATAGTTTTTTAATTATCGTATAACTAATTGGTAAATTATCGAATAACTAAAAATAATTTAAATAATAAAATTTATTTTAGTAGTAAATTTTTTTAATAATAACGTACCACACAAGCCTATTTCCAACTTTCTAGCACTTTCGTACGAACATGTTTAATAATTCTACCATAACACAAAAAATCAATTAAATTTAATTAAATATATAATCGCTAAATACTTCCGCAACATTTTAACAAATGCGCGCATTATATTTAATATTGCCGTATATGCTATATCGTTATACGCGTAACACACTTGTTTTATTAAAACGCCTATTTGCATAAATTTTTTAAGATACTTATTTATTAACAATATATTAGGTTATAAAATTTTAACTTTTTTATATAATAAATAATCTTTTATTTTAAATACGTTTATTTTTCGTATTACGACGTCGGCTAAATATTTAATTTACTTTTTATAATATAATAACTTTGTTTTTAAATAATATAACTTTATATATAAATAACGTTATATTTTTTATAATATAATTAACTATGTTTAAAATAGCGTTTAATAAACTATTTTAATATCGTATAACTTTATTTTTAATATATTTACTTTAAAACTATATATCGGTTATAATATAAAAAGTTTTCGTTTATTAAATAAATAAAAATCCATTTATTAATTTTAATAACTTAAATAATATTTCGGTTAATAATTAAACTTTAATCTATAAAAATATATAATTTAAATCGTATAATACTAACTTAATATTTTTAAAGCTTTTTTAAATATTTAATTTAGTTATTAAAACTTCGTACGCTTAATAAAATGCTGCAAAAAAATCTTCTTTTTTAATATAAATAAAATATATTTATATTAAATCGTCGATTTTTTTACCGTACGTTTATTTTAACAAGCTAAAATAATTAATATTAAAAAACTAAAATTTATATAACAAATAAACCGGCATATATAAAATAATAATATTATATTTTTTTATATATAATTTAAATTCGGTAAAATAATAGCTTTCGTAACCGTCGAAAATTAATAAACAATAAAAACTTTTTATACGACTAACTATATATTTATCGAAATGCCAAATTTAATTTAAACTTTATTTATTATTTATTTAGCCGTTTTTTATTATTAAAATAACTTAATCGTTTAGCAATTTACTATTTATATATTAAAATTAAAAATAAGTTTTTTCCGCTAAAATAATATACAGCAAAATCGCAAAACCGTATAACTTAATACTTTAAAATATACTTAACTATTCGCAATTACTTTATATTGCAAATCTTAATTGCCCACGTCGGTTAAAAGTTATAATAACTATTTCGAACGATATTTTATTTATTATAAAACTAGTTTTGTTAAAGTTATAAATATTATTTTTAACGATGCTAAACTAAATAATTATTAATATATATTAAAATTTTCGCAAAAAACTCGTTAATAATCGATTTTTCGATTAAAACGCGTTCGGAAAAATAGTTAACGTCGTATAAAATTAAAAACTTAATTAAAACCGACCGCGGTCGCGTCGCGTTTACGCAAAAAAAAAATTAGCTATATTTTTAACACTACTTAACTAAAACAAAAACGATCGCGCTACTAAATCGACTATATATTATATAATTAATTACTTTTTTAGTTCGGTTAATTTGCATAATAATAAACGTATATTTTACCGTAAAAATAAACTAAATTAACAGTTTTTTAGCGTTTTTCGTAAAATATTATAAATTTGCGCCGCACGATTAATAATTAATTTTAAATTGCGTTTAAAAGCTTATAATGCAAGCTATATATTTTCTTTATTCTAATCGTACGGCATTGTTAGTGGTTAAAAAAATTGTAAATGTTATATATTTATACAAAAGTGCCAAAAAGTTAGAAATAGGCGTGTGTTGGAAATAGGCTTATGTGGCACGTTAAGTTCTTTATAGTTCATTTTCAATAGTTTTATTGCGTATATATTTTTAAAGTCGACGTAAAAATATAATGTTTAAAATTTAAATATTCAATAAAACTAAAATATATATTTAATAATTTTTAAAATATAATTAACAAAAGCAAATAAATTAAAACGGATATAATTTAATAATATAATAATTAATTAAAATTAATTAAATAAAACTATTTAAAAATATATTAATAATAAAATAATGTTTAAAACTTTTATAATTTAGCTATTATAATTAAAAAACTAAATAAAGCGTATTATATAAAAACTAGCTAAAAGGTTTAAAAAAGATATATTATATATAAAGTATAAAAAAGTGGCTATCTAGCCTGCCGGCTGTTAAATATATAGATGGGGTGTGTATTTAGTGGATAGACCCTTATAACACAGTGCCTTAATTGACCCGCTACACGCAGCAGAGTTTTCCTTTAGGGAGAGCTCTGCGTAGCGTACGAGCTAGAAGATAAGGGAAATTACGTACACACGTGAGGATAGCTTTATGACAAGGGTTGTACGAGACTGTTGTTGCAACCAACTGCCAATGGTTCCAACACCTATATCTTTATAGATTAAAAAGTATGGTTGTATTCATATTTAAACGTAAATGTTGCATATTCGTTATAATCCTACAGTGTATAATAACCTACACATAGTTAATTAATATATGTTCCTACAGCATATAACTTTATATTTTAAAGATAAGGTCAACTATAACAGACAAAGTATACTAAGCAAGTCGTCGATTTCGGCGTTTGTGAGAGTAGATCAGGGGTCCGCTCCGGTTATCTCGATTGGTGAATGCCGATTTACCGTATACCTACTTTATGACAACCTAGAAAATTTGGCAAGTTATTGAAAGCCAGCAAAACGATGCAGGACTTGATAGGTAGGGTATGAAGAAGTTTAGTGGGGTCAGCGCTGTTTTAGCTATTTGGCTTATTTGCTGCTTAAAAGAGCTGCGGGGTCTTTCACATTGGCAGCTGAAACTACCCTTTTCGGCAGTACACCGTATGTGATAAAGCGAGGAGAGCGGAGACTGGCGGTACTGCGCTCGTTGAGCCTCTTATTGAAGGAAGTATACCAATGCGTGTTTGCGTTCTAATAGGACACTGCAAGGCCACGTCATCTACTGTAGATGTGCAGGTTACTGATAATCCGGACGTCGCTATCCACTAATATCCCGGGTTTTCCCTCCTAGGATGGCTATAATGAATGCAGGCTCTGCTAGCTGAAAGCTGAGCTGTTATGGTGTGGTGCTGATGTTGGTTCCGCGAGTCGAAAGCTACGTCGCTTAGTGTAGCGGAGCTGGAAACTATGGGCATGCTTTGTCTGCCGTGATCCAAGGCTGGAAGACCATGACTGCCGCGTGTTCATTGCGTCGTACTTGGCCCCCAATTCACGCAAACCACAACCACCGGTAGTGAATGGAGGTAAGAATGCGCCTGCATCTTTGATAGTGCGCGCTGCGTTGCTTTGGAAGAAAAGCTGGCTGCCTACACGATGAGCATCAAGGAGGGGTACTGCATGAAAGTATGTCTAGCCTTTCTTTTTGCCGCACTGGAGTAGTTGGTGCATCACTCAACCAGCATGCCAGCGACAGCTCAAGGATTATTGCCCTCAAGATCCTTTGGTTAGATGGACGGTCTTCCACGGTCGACCTATTAGAAGTGAGTGACTCGAGGTACTGCAGTGCATTGGGGCCGAATCCTCCACCGAACCAACGATAGTTGGGTATCATTTTAGAAGAGATTCATGATAATTGTTTCTCGGGGGCCTAAGTGAAAGAGGGTGGACAGGAGTTTCCTCATCGCGCTGGATCAGTATATGCGGTTCTTTAGGCCCACGTCGTAAGATTACTCCTAGGATCAGCGTAGCTAGGATTTGGCCTAATGGCAGCAAGCTCTCGGGGCTCGGCTTTGGCGATCCAGGTGAGCCCGGACAAGGGGTAAGTAGACAAAGAGCTAGCGGACGGCTATAAAAGGGTGATCGTATCGCGTACGTCTCTGGAATAGTTCAAAGTTTCAGTTCCGTAGCGCAATAGATTATACATTGCAATACTACTCCTCACTCTATTTTTACCCCTTCTGGCAAATAAACGACCTACTGCGTAGGAGAAACACTTATCATAGCTATGCATATTTATACCGGAAAACTCAACTGGCTCAAAGAAGCTGTAAACGAGTGCTTCACCGTCGTGTTCCCCGTCGGCATGAAAAAAGGTGACCCAGTTTGCGGATTCTGGCGTTGGACGGTCGTCAATACAGGGAAAAAGAATGTCAACCAGAGCTACATCGGACACATATCCAGCGTCGGACCAGAAGAGAACAAAGTCGTACTTTTTGATATCAATCACAATTTCTATCAGTTTGAGGCCGTGCTAAGCGAGAACGACACGGTCCTGACAGTCACAATGAGCAACAAGCATGGCACCAAGGCGGATCCTACGGTTCTACAAGAAGTCGGTCTGGATTCCGGCAGTCTCGCTGCGAAAACCGGTTGCACTATCTATACGGGGACACTCAACAGCAGCGTTGACTCCGGCGCCGACAAAGACGAAGAAGCCGAGGTGGAACCTGTAGCTGTTGCTTCTGCCGTTGAGGAGATGTTTGTCCTTATTGTCCCTGCCTCGTCCCGGTTCAATGTGCCCGTTATAGCTACATGGCAGTGGACGGCCACTTCGACGCAGGGCACGAATGTCAACGTTGTCATGACGAATGATGCAATAGATATTGGCAAGGGAGGAAAGGAGATTAAATTCCTCCAGAAGGACGGCTATGCATTTAGGGGTGAGGTGGTGGAAAATGGGAAAGGACTGGTGCTTGATACGACGCAGGCTAAGGGCCCTCCGCACCCAAAGATTACGAAGTTGCATTTGGCGTTGGCATATTCTTATGGGTAGGCGAGTATAGGGGTAGTAAGATTGCCGACAAAGGATGGCTAAACCGCTGCATTGCACGAGCGAGATGGGGGTCGTTCCGGGAGGCTGTCACATAATTTTCAAAACGGTGTTAATTTTCGTAGGCGGTCGTTATCAAGGACACGCTCAAATTTCCCGCTGTCGACTTCATCGTGGGATTACATCACCGTGAAAAAGACCCATCTGCGTGTTAATCAAAGACACCTCTATATCTCGTAAATTTCTCATTTTTTACACGGATTAAACAGAAAAGTACGGTTAAAATAATGAAGACGATGGAGTGGGGAGGAAGAGGAGCAGGAGCAAAAGGGGGGGGGTTACAAAATGTCTAGATTTAAGGGTTTCCACCCAGCTACTAAATTGTAGTGTAAATGCAGGATCTAGAGGAATAACATAACATCGACAGATACATCATCAATAGGTCAATTAAATCCCCAATTATGCCCTTCATAGAGAATCGCTTATTTCTGACATTTTGACTGCTGCCGCCTGTTTCTCAATCAACATCAGATTAGAAATGGCAATTGCAACATCCCGTTGGTATGATAACTTCAGCAAAAGTGTACGACGAATTACTATAATTAGTATAGCCATCGTAAAATATTCCGCTTATTATAGGTACTGTCCTTTCACAAGCCAATAGAATGAGACTACTACACGTACTCCGACTTGTTTTGCTTTATTGGAGACTACCACATATCAGATATAAGGATCTTACCAATGGCCGGAGAAGGGAAACCTCCGCAAAGTCCGGTCATGACCTATTTCTAACAGTTAATAATCTGTGAGTTCATTGGTAGAGCTGCTGGAACTGACATGTATGGACGTGCCCCTGCTCATGTAAGTCAATAGCCAAATGCGGAAGGTAATTAGCATAACACTAAGATCCGATTCCGCGTCCGTCCCCTCTCTGTTTCGACTTCATCCGAGATAGGGAGATTTGTCGCCGAGATCTGTCAACACAGCACGAGCGATAGGAGCCATGATGAAGATCAAGTCAGCCGAGATCCTACTCCCCTCTAAAGGCATCGCCGAAGATGTCGAGTTCTGGACGTCTGCCGCCCTGGGTCTGGGTTTCCGCATGGACCAGATCTATCCGGCCGATGACCCGCAGGTCGCCACGCTGACCGGACATGGTTTGCGGGTGCGTCTCGACAGGTCGGCCGCAGCTACAGGCCCCAGCACGATTCGCCTATTGTGCAGCGAGCCCGACGTCCAGTTCCAGTCGCGCGAGCTGACCTCGCCGTCAGGCACGCGAGTCGTGCTTGTCTCTGCCGAGGAGCCCATGTTGCGGCCTCCCACGAAGCACGCCTTTATTACCCGCCGTCTTAGAGACAATGCGCCGTGGATCGTAGGTCGCGCGGGGATGCACTACCGCGACCTGATCCCAGGTCGCCTCGGCGGTGCCATCATTGCCTCACATATTCGCATCCCCGAACCAGGACCCGTGCCGGACAACGTGCACTACCACGATGTCGGCTTCCAGCTCATCCACTGCCACTCCGGCTGGGTACGTCTCGTGTACGAAGACCAAGGGGAGCCATTCATCCTGCGGGCAGGCGACTCCGTTATTCAGCCGCCGCAGATCCGGCACCGCGTTCTCGAGTCCTTGGGCGGTCTTGAGGTTGTCGAGATCGGCGTCCCCGCTGAACACCTCACTACCATTGACCATATGATGGAGTTACCAACGCCGCACTACCGTCCGGACCGTGAGTGGGACGGCCAAAGATTTGTGCATAGTCGGCTGGTGGATGCCATTTGGGAGCCTTGGCGCGTGCCAGGCTTTGAAGCTCGCGACACGGGCGTCGAAGATGGCACCAAGGGCGTTGCTGCGGTGCGGGTGGTTCGTCCTGCTGCGGGGGAGGAGCAACCAGTATCCGTGACAAGTCATGACTCTGACATCTTGTTTACCTGTAAGTTCAGGGCGAAAATTAGGTTACTAATTCTCTAATTGGTATTTGTGTGACTGACAAGCCTTCAACTCTCGCAGTCGTTCTATCCGGCTCATGCACATTGCATGGCGAGGGCCAAGGCTCCCAAACCATGAGTGAGGGAGACGCCTACACCCTGCCGCCCAACCTTAAGACTTGTCTAACCGACTGCTCTACGGATCTGAGTCTACTGGAGGTCTCGTTACCAGCTCGCTTCAATACAACAATACACTCCCAGGATAAACTACCAGCCTAGCTCAATGGTCAGCCATTCAAAAGACTCCTTAGTCACTATGTTACCCATACATATTTAAATCATCTTCTACTACTATTCCTCCATTTTCCTTTGTAGCCTGCTTTTACACGGAGTTGGAGAAAAGGTTCCTATGGTATGTGAGTGGATCGTGCCAGGTTGATAAATAAGGCTCGACAGCTTTTGAACCGCATTAGTTAGTATTATCTCTCTTATCGAGACAAAGCCCACTCCCGTTCTCGATTGAATGGCCAATTTTTCCGGATTATCATTCGTCCTTCTTGAAGTATGGTAGTAGGTATACCGTAAGCTGCTTCTAAACAGTATTGGGTCCATTCTCAAGGCTGCCTTGCTCTCTAATTTTAGTGAAAGGTCAGCCATTAGAGCAAACATAATCTACTGCGCAACTCAAAGCAAAGTAAGGGCGTTACACGCAGTATACTAACATCCTCTAAGGGGCAAGCTCGACCTTGGGCGCCTAATCCGACAGCAGGACAGTCAGCTCCTCAAACGTCTTTATCACCTCCACCTTCTTTCGTCCCAGCTCTTCCGTGTCTTCCCCGAGATTCCCTGTCTTCATGGCCGCGAACGCATCCGTCCCAGCCTTTCCTTTGAACACCAGCGCCGGACCATCAGGATCTTTCAGGCTTGCTGGTTAGCCATCATCCCGCCGAAGAGGTTGTACGGGACGCTACGACCGCCTCCTTCTTGGTCAACACATTGCGGATGTAGTCGATGGCGTTTATAATACGCCCGCCATGCCGTAATCCACACAGGGATCACAAGGAACTTTGATTTCTTAGATCAGAGTTGATATATTGTACTCGTATTAATATGATCATATCAGCGGTGCCTCACAATTGTACAATATGATTTATCAGGTAAGGTAGGGATAATAACTCTCGTAAAATACGACATTCATTCGACTCGCCCACGTTACTCATGAAACCTCACATGTCGGACACGAGGGATCCCACACCCCACGGTACCGCAGCCGCCCACATCCCGCCTGCAAGAAATTCTCCTGCCTCGGGAACGCCCCCGAGTCCCCAAAGTACTCCACCGACCCAGCGTCGCCAGCACCACCGCACGTGTTGTTCCCGTAGCCGTAGTAGTACAGCCGGCAGGCGCCATGCCACTCGATTGTCCACTCGCTCGCCGCGCAGCCCGCGTTATCGAGGCACAGCTGGCAGCATGCGCTGGCGTCCATGCCGGGAATACCGATCAGCGTGTTGTTGTAGTCGATGGGGACGGCCCATTCGCCCGTCAGCCGGTTGATTGCGACACCGTGACCGTCGCGCTCAGCGATAAGGTTCGAAGGCGCGCACTGCAGGGCGCGGGTTACGGTTGGTGGCGCCTCTGCTGCTGGAGCTGCTGTTTCGGTGGCACAGGCGGCGGCTGATTTGGTGGTGTAGGCGAGCTGCCAGTCACTGCTGGTTACGGTGACGGTATTGAGGTAGGAGGTTGACAAAAATGGGTAAGGGTAGACGGAAACGGTGCTGTTTGAAGATAAGGTTGTTGTTGCGAGCCAGTTGGAGTTGGTTATGGTGTTTGTGACTGTGACTTGGGTCCCGACTTTGGTAAGCACACGGTAAGATACAGTAATATCAATGATGGTGATGGCAGCGGTTGGCCAAGTGGACGGAGAGGTCGTTACTTGGCCTGGAAACGGGGCGTACGTCCCCGTGTACACCGTCACCGTCTCAGCAGGAAGAGTGCCGTTGGATGGCGATGGATTGTTGGTACATGCGGCCTGCGAGAAGGTGACAGTCGCCACAGTCGGGCTGACTATGCTATAAGAAGTCCATGTTCCATTGTTTGTGACGACTGACAGATGAGGCACGGTAGTGGTGTGCAACAGAGTGAGCGTTGAGACGGGCAACGTCGTCTGTGCGGTAACCCAGCTCGTCACAGTGCTATCACTGCTTATTGGCGGTTCGCTGGTGTATGAAGTCACGATATTAAGACTACTAGATCTCTCGACCGGAGTAACTGCTGAATTACCATATCTAACTGTGGTGGAAGTTTCGAACTTCTCGGTAATAAAGCTGGTAACCACCCACGTAGTCTGGTTCTGAGCTTGGCACAATGTGATATATAAAGCGGCGAGGCTCAGCAATAGATGATATGCCATCGTAGCGGACCAAATCTTTTCAAACCTTCAGGTAGGTGTGTTTGCTCCTGATATTATAGCATAGATATTTTAACTGTCGTCCACAAGTGCATTACAGTGTTTTATATACTTTTAGACTTAAGATCTCGCTTCTTCTTGGCCCGACCCTTAATGTTACAATCCAAAATCGACATCGTTGACTTGATTTAACGTTGTAATCGCAGAATCGCCAAATCGCTGATTGGCTCGCAAAACATATTTTCGGCACAAGCAATGTCAAATTAACCGGCCGTTACGCTATTATCCAGATGCCGAACTCGCCTTAAGCACAGCGCTGCATATGTCCAATAGCCATGTAACACTACGTTCCATTAAAATCACCTGATTTTCCTTTTACGGTATACTACCCCCAAATTGTTTGCAAAAAGAAGTTTAACGTTACGTTATATTTCTATGGTTTATACTAAGCGCAGCCAGGGGTAGATAAACGATAACCTCTACTTGACATAATAACTTGATGCATGGTTACTGGCCAGAAGATATGAGAAATATGAGGTATTCTGGTGATAGAGACCAACCAAGATCTGGGACTGGAAGTGGGTTATCTGCAGATAGGCCGACCTAGCCGGTGCTAAAAGCTTGGCTGAAGACTAGTAGAGCCCCGCAACATGTCTTTATACGTTATTAGAATTAATGTTGAGGGCAGAGGTGTACAGTAACGCGTATCTCACGTTGCGTCTGCTAGCAATAGCCACTGCCGGTGCGACACTTATAACACCCCCGGACGCCTGGACATGCCTTACAGGACCTTTTCAGCTTGACGGGCAGCAACTCTCTGCCTTGTCTCTCCCCCTAAGAGGGCTGAAAACCTGTGAAACCTGTGCCGTGGACCACTCGGGCGTAGACTCTGCAGGAAGAGAGGCTGTCACCTAGGATCGTGTATTAAACTTCACTTCGCATATCCTAGCGTGTGCGACTCAGGAGGTTATAGGGCAAGGCAGCACGACGCAATAACCAAGGCCTAGAGCTGCCCATCAACCTAGTATGACGCAGTCCTTTCCTTCAAGCATCGTACAATAGCGTAGACTTGCATTCGTATCGCAAAGATGTAGTAGAGTACTATATGAGACAGACGATCGATTTCTCGCATTATCGGGTATCACCTAAAAATACCAGGCTTCACAATAGGATGACACCTATCTAACTGGAGTATGGTAGGATACCATAGACCAAGACTTGGCTTCATGAGTAGACTTCTCGACGACTCTACATCACAATGGGAAGCGAGCCAAGAGGGTCCCAGCTTAGTCTTGGGCGTCACTTCCTATCGGCACGAGCGTAAGGATAAGCCGGGACTGGGTCTCTTTGCGCCTTCTTCGTGTTCATGGCGTCAGAAATTAGAGATATCTTGGCGTCAACTTCTGGTGCCACAAAAGCAGCAGCATCGGGTGACACCGGCATACAAAAAGTTCAGCGAGGTGCTCATGTTGCCATTGTCACGGTTAAAGGACGGGTGGGACCTCTACTGAGACAGAGCTCTGAGCTGATGGATTGGCCCGATGTGAGCTCTAACGCCGGGCCAGGGGTGTTTTTTGTTTGCAAACTTTGTTGATCGCCATATCCATTGCATCGAGCAGCAAAGTAATCATCCTTCGGCATACGAACCGCATAAGAGACAGTATACTAACTGAAATATCTAAATAATGCGAGTCGGGTCCTGTCCAGCGTCAGTGAGTTCATGTGTCTTGAGTTAGGGCTTCGCACAATGCTCCTTATGGAGAGATGTGAGTCGTTCAGGCATGATGGGAGCAGCCCGGCAAGCACCTCAGCGTCTCACCAGGAATGATAAAACCCGACTTGTTCAAGACTTCGCCTCAGAAGATTTTGGAGTCAGTGTGAGTGTAATAAAAAAAGTTACAAAGTCAACGATATTACATCAAGTAAAAGCGTAAAATATTTGCTTATTTTATATTAAAGTAATATCTTCTAATTTAGATAAATACACAATTATGGATTTAATATTTATATGCTTTAACAGTGGAAATACCGAGGTTTTTTTAATATTTATTTGTTTTTAAAATCCTTATATGTACTTGAAATTCAAAACACTTTAAACCGCCATCCCGTTTGTTACGACCTGAACAGTGGGCAAGGTAGGCCTTTAAAAAAGAAGCCCAGTAAAGGGCATAAGCACGTAATAAGTAATAGATTTAATGGATCTTAGATCTAAGAGATTATAGTAATAAATTTAATAAATTTTAAATTTAAAAGATTAAAGTAATAGATTTAATAAATCTTAAATTTAAAAGATTATAAAAAATTATAGTAATAAAAGAACAAATATATAAAAAAAAGAGTTTTTTATATAGCTAGTTATTTATTTAGCACTATTTAATTTAAGTTTATAGTTATTTTTTAAAAAAACTATAAGAGATTATTTTTTACGAAAACTTAAGTGTTTAACCGATTAATGTTTTATTACTCGCATTACCTTATTTAATCTAAGCAAACCCCCCCTTCTTAGGCCATTGCTTTACGGGCCACCTAGCCACTAAATTACCAAATCTATCGTTTTATTTTGTTTTAACTATAATATAGTTTAAAAATTTTTCGAAATCGCTATTTATTTTTTTATTATTTAAATAGCGTATTTATAATATATTATAGCTAAAATGTTTATTTTTATAAACCTTTTAACTTTTAACTTTTCGTACTTTTTTTCGTAATACGTCGGCTATATAAATAAATTATTAGCTAGTTTATATATAGTTTTTTAATTTATTTAAGCTTTTAAATAATTAAATTAATTATTTAAATTAGCTATTTTAAACGCGTTTTAATTTAAAGTTTTAGCGGTTTTTTTAATAAATAATTTTTAAAAAAACATATAAAAAGTTAAATTTATAATAGCTAATTTTTAATTAATATTTTAAATTTTTAATTTTTAATAAAAATATTAATAGTTATTAAAGCTAATTTAATATTAAAATTAAACGTTTTAAGATATTTTAAATTTGCAAATTTATTTAAACGTTTTTTAATTATATTTATATTTTTTAAAATAACGTATTTAAAAAATAACGTTTTAATTTTATTTTTTAAAAATATTTTAGCCGTTTGTTAAACTTTTTTAATATAAATAACGTTTAAAACGTTATTTTAAGCTTAACAATAAATTTATAATACTTTTTTTTTAATAGTTTAATTTTTAAATAATAATTTAAATTATTTTTTATTAATAATTTTAATTTTTTTTAATAAGCCGGTAATCTTTATATTTAAAACTTATATAATGTAATTATAATAAAGTTTATAAAAAACTAGCTATATTTTATTAATTAAATAATATTAAAAAAAGTTTTTATTAATATATAAATTATAGCTATTATAAATTAGCATTATTTATTTATTTTAATTTTAAGCTTAAATATAGAAAATAAAAATAGTTAATAGTTAATTTAAAGTTATATAATTATTAGTTTATTTTTTTAAAAACAAAAAACTTTTTATTATAAAAAAACTATTACGCTTAAATATTAACGTTTTTAAATATAATAATTAGTAAAAAAGCTATTTTAATAATATTAACGTATTTAAAGCTAATAATTTATTTACTTTTTTTAATATTTTAACCGATTTTATATTTATTTATATTACAAAACCGGGTTTAAAAATATTTTAAATTTTAAATATATTAAAATAATTAAAAAAAATATGTTAATATTTATAATTATAGCTTTATTTATACGTTTATAATAAACAATTTTAAATTTAACGATTTTAATTAATAAATTTTTAATTATAAAATAATTATATTAATATTATTTTAATTTATAAACGCTTTTAATTATTTTAATTAATTATTAAATTATTAACTTAAATTTTATTAACGTTAACGCGTAATTTAATTTAGCTTAATTAATAGCTTATTATATTAATATAATTTTAAAAATTAACGATAAAATTTTTTTAATTATTTATAACTTTTTATTTGACTAATATTTTAACTATTTAACGTTATAAAATAAATTAAAAAAATATTTTATTTATAAAACGTTTTTTAAATTATAATATTTAATTTTACGTCGTAAAACGCTACGCCTAAACGTTATTAATAGTTACATAAAAGTATAATTAAAAAAAAAAAAAAGTTAAAAATAAAAATAATAAGGTTAAAAAAACGTTTTTTAAACGAAAATTAGATTTTTTATAATATATTTAATAAATTAAGTGGTTAGGCCGTAATGTCGGTGGCTAGGTGGCCCGTGAGGCGATAGCCCGGGAGGGGGGGGGTCTGCTTATATTCTAAACATAAACCCTAAGTGGTATCTTCGGTTAGATCTTAAGACATCCCTAACCTACGTTACCCACGAGTCCGTTTCTATGCATTAGTTGCTAAGGGGTACACTTCGTAACACCGTTAGTCCTGTACTTTTATTTAAAGCTCGGAGTACGCTCCTTAAATAAACTATAGCTATACACGCAGTCAAGAAACACTGGACAAGTCGTTAACACACTTAAACGTTCACACTCATCGAAAAATCAAATATCCTTCAATTCTGGAGCCTATATGGCAACGACAACTCATGGAGGTTTGAAGTGATAGATACATACTTGTTATAGCATTGGTGATATAATATAGAGTACTGGTAGCCTACCATGTCTCATGTCCCAAGAGAGGCTTGGGAATCTACTATGTAGATACTCTCCTGACGTAAAACAATATCAATCAACCAATTAATTTATTAACTCGAGTTTCTTAGCTTAATTTGACTAGCAAAGTACCTCAAAAGGGTGAATGAGTCCGGAGAGGGCATTCGATGATTAGCACCACTGTCACCTAAGGCGAAGAGCCTAGATCAACTGCGAACTAGACAAAATGCTCCAATAGCTTAGACTTGGTATAAACGACACCACCAAAGTTGTCATACAGCCGTCCTTGCCTCCCAAGGCCTTCGAACAGCTTGCGTTTTGTCTTAACACTGACGATGAAAACCATCGTTTATATATTCCAAACATATGGCCCTAATTACTCTGTTAATAAAGGAACCGATGACGGCTACACTTGGTTAGCATATCTATACTATTACAATACTGACCTTTAATTATTTCTTTCGATCATCATCTTCGACGTTGCATTATGTAAAGAACAACAGAAATTGCCCGGTCATGTGACAAATAATGTTTGATAAACAAGGCGGGGAACCAGACTTATACCCAAGTTATAATAGTGCTATAAGAATAACAAAAGCGATTATAAGCAGCTTAAGCAGTTGCTAATACATACGAGTTTAATTTCACATTCTCTGCAAGACAATATAATCGCCCGGGGCCCCCCCCCCCCCCCCCCACGACCAAAAAAACAAAAACGCAAAAAGTAAAAAAAAAACGAACAATAGGAAACGAGAAAAA